>WYDK02000008.1:1607416-1649300 GCA_009867345.2 Toxicodendron radicans
ATATATATCACGGCCACAAAATTAATTAATCTTAATTACCTAGCAAGTGGCAATAAGGGTCGAATCCACAAGGAGCAAGACTTACAACTAAATGAATATTTGAGTTAACGGAAATTAAAAAGACAATTTGATTGATTGATTAAGCTAAGGAAACTAATTGTGAAAATGAAGAACTTAATTAAAACTAAATGAATTAAAGGCAAATATTTAAAGACTTAAAATGAAAACTAGTTAAAAATTTATAAAGAAAATGTTGCAGCTACAGATTTGGTTCGACACGAAATCAACTCTCACAACACTCTACCATGCTCTACGGTTCCCTAAACTTATAAGGCGAGGTAAACCAATGAAATTACTCCCCGGTACTCTAGATATAATCTATCATGTCTCACCTGATTACTTAAGTTTGATTGGTTAAAGACTATCATCGATTACCGACAAACGCTACACATGAAATACCACTAGTTGGTACATGATTAACAAATGCAATTTGTCAACACGCAACATCCAATCTACCAACCACACAATCCATGCAACACAAGTAGAAATGGTATTAAATACGAATAAAACTTGACTACAATCGACGTGAAGTAATTTAAAGCAATACTCAACATTTAATAATCTCAAACCAACATGTAACATGCAATCAGTTTTAATCAACAATCACTCATAACGGAAATCAATATTAAGTTCAAATCATGTATTCAACTACATTAAAGTATCGAAATCAAGCATGAAATAAAAACAAATGCAATCAATACATAATACTATCGAATATCCGTCGATTAGGCTAATCCAACTAGTCGAGGGCTGTTGAAGAGGGTTATGGGTGTCAATCTCGATCTCGCCTATGCCGTAAAACGCAACTGGAAGCTCAACATCTCATGGGTGTGTTAATGGAAGCTGGATCGGTGGAAACGAATCTGACCATGGTGAAGTGCTCGAAACCGATGTCGATATGGTATGAAGAAGGAGCGGAACCGACAACGATAACGCCTGGAATGCTAAACAAAAAAATTGTCTAAATCCATTAGGTTTTCAGCAAGTTTTTCGACAAACGGTGTCAAAAATGGAATCGGAAGGTACCGGTGGAAAACTCATGAGCTAAGGAGTCCAAATATGTAATTGGGGAGGTGAAATGTCACCAAAAAGTTAGCAAAAACTTGCATGGAAGGTGAAGAGTCTCCGAAAAAATTAATTGAATCGGCATGAACCGTTGACTTACAAACGGAGAGGAGATGATGTGGAAGAAGATGGTGGTATGCGTTCAAGCGTGGGAGGTGAGGAGCCACTAGAAAAGTCACCGGAAAGTGGGTGAAGGTGGGCTAAGGTTTGGAAATGGCTACTCCTCCATTTCACGTTTTGCAACTTTTGTTTATATAGTGAGAGTGGCAATTCTAATTTGGTCCGTACATGAATGAACAATGACAAAATCAATCTCCTGAAAACATGACATTTTACCCCATGTTCAACAATATTAAGACAAAATCAACGCTAGACAATAAATCACAACCTAATATCAACTCACAACATCTCATAAATCATTCCAAACATGCACAAATTGTGAGAAAAAATTAACATATGATTTTTCATAAATAAATTCTTAAATTCTTAAATTCTTAAATTGTCCTAATAAATATTCAAATTTAGCACAAATGGGTAATTTAATCACTTCACATGGGTGGGGATTAAAATCGTCCATGTCCCCGTAAAAATCAGAGAATAGGTACCCCATACGGGGTGACGTGGGCCGGGTCCTTAGTAAACCGGGGACAATTGCCATCCCTAGGCCACCATCACCATGCAAACTAAGACAAGATTTTAAAATGTTAGATTTTTCAGTTGCATGGAAAATTATCATTCTATCATTCTTTAAACGGATTTTACTAATAGATCTTAATGGTGGGTGGGAAACTGTCTAACATATCTTAATAGTTGGTGGGTAATTGTTGTTTTCAAACTTTTTGGTAGTAAATTATCATTAGGGCAAACTTCGGGTGGGAAGAGTCGTTCCACTACTGGGATCGGGATCCATTTGTTTCCCTCTTCCCAATCCTATCCAATTCTATTATCCTATCAAATTCTATCCAATACATGTTTGTTTCAATATTCTAAAAATCATATCCAAAATCCTATTCTATTCAAAACACTTTTCCAAATTCAAATTAAAACATTTTTCCAATTTTATTTTACAAAAATAAAATTTTAAAAACTAACAAAGACACCCCCACCCACAAGAGGACAGTCGGCCTGCAACTTCACAACACACTGCCGACCGGATATGGCCGGTCGTGCGCCGTTTTGGCCTTTTTCGGCCAGATCTTTGGCAGGAAAAGGCCAAATAGGCGTAGATTTGGCCGGAAATGATTAGACTATTCTGGCCGTTTCTAGCCAGATGGTTGTCGTTTCCAACTAGATCCAACGATCTGGTCATTAACGGCCATGGATATGACCGTTTCCCGACCACATATCATAGATCCATGGCCGGAAACAGCCTTACTGACTCACAGCTAACCAGATCTTATTGATCGTGCGCTGTGACGTTGCCGGCCGTTGGTGGCCTCTTAAGGTGGGGGTGCATTCGTCAAGTTTTTAAACTTTTATTGTATGGTGTTTAGTTATTTTAACAAATGTTGGGGGTAAAAAAAATCTAAATATTTACAAAAATTTACTAAAAAACCTTAAATAAGAACAAGACCATTTTATACAGGGTTACATTGGACGTCACATAGGAGAGAGAATTGCAAAGACAAATTCAAATTACAATGAAAACATAACATATGACAACACTATTAGGATATTACTATAAATGGAAAGAGACAATGGGCAGCCCAAGAAAGACAACCTTGTATTTGCCCGAAATGTAATGTCTTGAGCCGCACAAATGTCATACTACTCATAGCTTTTGTCTCCTCATTGACTTGAGCCGCCCAAATGTCATAATCTTGTCCCTTCCATTAAATGCTTCCATGTGCATATGTTTGACTAGCCTTTGTTCCCTCCATTTAACTTGAAAATATTTGCTCCAACTATTCAAATTACATCCAAATAAATGGATTGGGCCTATTGGATCAACAATTAGAGGACTTGGAGGAATTGAGCTTAATTTAAGCTCCTCTTGCTTCATTCCTTCAACTTGGGCCGAATTGACTATGGTTTGGAAATGTCTTGCAAAGTGAATTCACATCACCCTAACTAACTCATATAACCAAACCAAACCATATTAAATCAGTTCGGTTGCACTTAAATTCCATAAAATTATGTTCTTTCTTCTCAAACGTAAATCTAAGAAGAGAATTCCGAAACTACCCCACTAACCCAATCTTTCTTACGCGAACCATCCCACTCTTCTTTGTAAGCCCCAAGAAATACTTTAGAATTATGTGTTATTTTATTCCTAAATTGCCCATTATTGTGCGGGGTTTTTCTCCATGAGTCCGCAAACAAGCATAAGCTCAAAAGTTGGGAGAGCTCGATTTCACACAGACCACGGAATCTATAAAGTCGACCAAAATGTTTGTTCTCCCTCGATAAAGCTTGCCTCCAAGCAAAGGTCGAAAAAGTAGTTGAGCTCGACATATTCAAAGGTTGCCACAAAATACAGTCAACATGAAGATAAGCCTTATCTAGGCAAATGTCGGGATAAATTCAAATTCTAATCCAGTTTGATCACATAATTCCCCAAATCATTGGATAACTTCTATTTCAAAGTCATGATTCTGGATTTGGTAGGCTTGCCATATGTTAAAACTTGTATAAATACCCCAATATTATGAGGAAAAGGGGTTGGAAACTATTCAATAAAAAATGACAATGGACGTAGGCATTGGGTTTACAAGCCAAACCACTTTAAAATTTGCTTGTTTTGCATTGCATTTCAATTTCATTCATTTAAATTTGCTGATTATCAGTAATCACACCCACATCCGTTCTTGTTCCGATTCTGTCAGGTCAATCGGATCTCCTGGTTGGTGCAAATTTCTGTATCAACATTTTGGCGTTTGAAGGAGGACCGAACAAAACAACAATTTGTTTTATTCTAAACCAATTCAACAAGAACAGATGGCTCGTACCAGAACATCCAAGAACCAGAATAAAGACCATGACAATGTTGATGTCGTTCAACAAGAAGGAAACAACAGTTTCTCGTCGGCACATCCTCAACCAATCGTCGAAACTCTTAAGACTGGAACTTCCAACCTAGAACACGGTCAGTTGATGGATATGATAAAATCGCTAACAAATGTGGTGCAAGCTTTATGTAGCAAGATATGGCGGGCATGAGAAGAGCTCTCGACGACGATTTGTTTTAAACAACCCAGATTCCGGCGAAGGAATCCGGTGATTTTTCTGGTTGTACTTTGAAGAAAACCCAGAAAGTGTGAAGGCTACACTAAGTCTAAATCCCAACGACAATTCCAATAACTCAAATGGGAAAAACAATCAAAAGAAAATACCAAAAGAGGATTAAAGATTCACTTACTTGAAGGAATGATGCAGCAAGTCACCACAAAGGGTAATCGGAGCAAGGCAAAGAAATTTTGACAGAGTGTCGAGATAAGAGAATGGAGATGTGAGAAAGAAGGAAGTTGAATCGTCCATTTATAGTGATTGAAATTGGGCAGGAGTCGATCTCAACCGTTGCTTGGGCAGTGAATTGTAACCCTTCATTCTGTGCGCTATCTAAAAAAGGTTACACGTTTTGACGATCTAGAAAAGGCACATAATCGTTGAACTTCGCCATGATAATTGCTGACACGACACGATAATTACGTGAGTGGTTAGCTGTAAAGGCAGTGTGTGCGTCAGAAATTAACTAACAAAGTGGCTGCATTAAATGTGTGACAAGCCAGCCCAAAGTTTTCAAAATACATAACGTTTCAAATTCTGGAATAGCAAACTCAAAAGACTTAAGTTTTTGAAGCTCAATTCGACCTCCAAACACTGGGGGGTAGATGTTGTGCGGGGTTTTTCACCATGAGTCTGCAAACAAGCATAAGCTCAAAAGTTGGGGAGAGCTCGATTTCACACAGCCCGGAAAATCTATAAGGCATTGAGTTTACAAGCCGAATCACTTTAAAATTTGCTTGTTTTGCATTGCATTTCAATTTCATTCATTTAAATTTGCTGATTATCCGTAATCACGCCCACATCCATTACCGTTCCGATCCGTCAAGGTCAATTGGATCTCTCTGGTTGGTACAAATTTCTGTATCAACACCCAAGTTCAAGCTTTCTTTTCTAAAATTAAAACACTTTTCAAAACCTTTTCATAACTTTATTTTGTTATCTGGATATATGATATGTTTTTTTTTAAATAAATAAATAAAGAAAACTTTGTAATAGTTCTGGATTTGCAACTTTCATTTCAGATGCATGATTTCGTCTTTGCAGGAAAGAATTTTGCAAGATTGTTTATATTCGACGAAAAGGGTTATAATGCCAGTACCCATTTACAGTAAATACAAAAAAAATTAAACCTAGAATACTTTATTCAGCCGTAAGACTCCTTTCAGGGCAGGGCAAGAACCATGTTTCACTCACTCTAATTGATAAGATGAATTGGCTAGTTATTTTTGGGCAAATTTCCAGTGTTTTTAGTTGTATGATGAAAATGAAAACAGTTTCTAACGTTATGAAATAGAAAGCTTTGAGTGAAAACTCAAAAATAAAAGGATGAAAAATACTTTAGAAATGGGTAATTTAGGAATAATATATTGTATAATTATTTTGAATTCATTTTTTAATAAATAACACTACTTTTATACTTATTGACAAAGCCACTACCATGTCATTGGGCCAGTGAGGTATCAGCTATCGGCTATTAGTGAACAGAAAGGCCAAGAAAGTTAAAAAAAAAAAAAAAAAATGTTTACTAGAATACAATTTGTGTACAAGTTCTATAATTGCAATAATAATAATAAAAAAAAAGTATCTCAATCTATGTTTCTCTGTTATTGAGTAAGAGGAACACACTCAAGCTCAATTTCTATTGCACCTCTTTCAACTTTCTGCAGCTTCAGAATAATTTCTTGTTTCAACTTCCCATCTACAAGACTAATGATACCTTCTTCCACTAAGGTGTTATCCTTGGATGATACCAACTTCTTGAAATCTACGGACTCATACATTGCCGAACTCTTATAGGCTCTTGCAGCAGCCACCAAGGGTTGAATGTCAACCTCCGCCTCCCCCATAAAGTCATCGAAAGAGAATTTATCCTTGTCGTAAACAAACTGAATTGAACAACAAAAAACAAAGCTTTTAAACATCATTGTTGGGTTAGAAAGAAGTATAGCTGCATCAAATAATTGATAAGGATCCAAATAATCAAAAAAAAAAAAAAGGTGAGAAGAACAGTAATTTTATTTCAATTGTATGAACATGTAGTTTAACATACTCAAACTTGATGTAATTTTCTATTTATTCAATCTGCTTGGCCAAGGAGCAGTGTTAAAAATAATGCATTTCTATAAATGCATCAATTTTCTTAGCTGTTCAAGCAACTTAATAAATATATATTTAAGAGTTTAAATTATTTGTTCACAACATTTCTAAGTGCATCTTATCATCATGGTGTAGCATGTAAATTTGTAAATGCACGATGTATTCTTCCTTCCTTAACCACTACAGGAGAGCATATTTTTGGCATGGAATAATAAGAAATGTTGACCAATACCAGCACAAAATTGTAATTTAAAGGCAATAAACCAGAAATCGCAATGTGTGCTACAAGAATTTCACAGCATTGGACAAAGTGAGCAGATAGTTCTATGAATGTTTTCATTTCTGCCGTTACCCCTGACTTTCAATCACTTAATCAGTAAATTAGACTTACCACTTTTAAAGGAGGAATGTTTTCTGGAATCGACAACATTAGACTTTCATTCCAAATAGGATTCAGATTGTTCTTTATGACACGTGTCCTCACCGTCTGTGACAAGAGATCAAGGATAAAATAAGTTTACTTGCTTCAGTTGAACATAACAATATCATTAAGGATTTTATGAAGATAAAAAAAACTCACTTGGTGACCCAATACTAGGATGACGTACGGGTCACTAGTTACAACATCCCGAATAACCAGGTTAATGCCTTTAACCACATTGACCTTAATCAATCCAACAAACTCGACCATACTTGCCTGTAAACAGCAATTGAAATCACTATGATTCAGTAGCCTTATAACAGCAGTTAAGACATTGTGAGTAATATAAAATGTAGAAAAATAGTAGTTTCTACTTCACTTCTGTGACACATTCTCTTTTCCAACTAAATTGGTAAAACAGATAACATATCAGGTTAAGAATTTTTTTTATGACGTTATCTATGGATTGACTGGAAGCATGATCAAGTTTAAATCATCTAAAACAATGTCCTATTTAGTGATAATCTACAATTCTCTATATGATTCCTCGCTTCTCTCTTCAGCTAAAACAATATTTTTCTTTTCCAATTCCGTTAAGTTTTAGATATGTAATTTTTATCCAAGGCCAACCCACATAAGAATTAGAGATGCATTTTTTAGAAGACTCGGTACTGTATACAACTATTACTAGAAATAAGTTGTCAAAAGAAAATTGTTACAGAATTTTCTTTTGAGTAGTTCACTCCTAAGAGAGACTTGACATCCCAAAATTGATGACGACTTTATAAACATAGCATTACTCAAAAAGAAAATCATTACCAATGAGTTGTTCTTCTTTGCTGGCTTACTGTCAGTCTCTTTCCTTCCCCAGCTGTTACGAAATGCATTTCCAATACGATGTCTGGTTGGTTGTTTTTCATACTGTTTCTTCTCATTCAAAGTGCAATAGGTCGAAGAACCACCCGGGGAGGATGACGAACGTCTATGTGGAGGTGGGAATGGGCAGAGTAGTGTGTGATCATTACAGTTTGAAAATTGTAGCTTCTCATACTTTCTCCTGAGTGTTCAAGATATACAATAGCGAATTAGAATGGTTTGGTTTCTCATATAAAAGGAATGAAAAAATTTGTACTTCCATACCTGATGAAATCAGATCGCTCCTCTATTGATGAATCTGGCTTTGGTTTTTTGAAATTATCAGGAATATAAGCCTCATATTTCATGTTCACTACAGCATTGCCACCCATTTCTGCCAAAGCGTCAACTTGTTCATCTGTCCATTCATCTAGGTTTACTGATATGACCTGAGATAATCTCAAATCAATGAGATATCTAAGTGCAAAATAACTATGATAGAAAGAGAGAAAGAGAGAGGCAACAACAGCCTTCCACGATTGATCAGACAAAAGGAAAGAACTTTCAATGAAACCTCACCAGGATCCTATGAAAAATCAACATAAACAACTCAAATGGTTAGACACACTATGCATCAAGCTTCAATAGATGATATCTATCAGAACTATTTACGCTGTAATATAAAACAAAGACAAGAGCGTCCACACTTTTCATGTCTCCACAGACTCTCATGCCCATCTATTTGTCTCAAGAATGAGCTATCAATATCTGAAGTTCTATATATAATGATCTCCAGAAACTTTAATCCACCTAGGCACACAACTGGTTTGTGGTAGAGATTAGACAGAGTCCATGTTAGGAAAGAATAAATCAGCCAGCTCAATCTTGGGAAAAAAATTGATGGGACAAAAACTACTTTAACAACTTCTATTATTGATTAATGAAATAGTTTATTTGACCAGTTAGCTGCTGGCCATGGTTCATAACAGGTTCTTATCCAGATTCCACCTGGTTGTGTACAACATAATGAAATTTTATTTATAAAGAGTTGAGCTTCTCAACCACATCATTATAAACTTCAGACCACAAAGATAAGACCATAATTTGACTTCAAGTAGTTAATATTAGATGGCAGATTCATTTGTGTAAGTCTTTGCACAACGTACATATCAGCGGTGTCTTTCTTACAAGTTCACTTAAATTAGTAAGTTGATAAAATATAAGACATATGCACCTATAGGCTGATGAAAAGGCGTTCTGACTAGTGACAACTCTATTCTACAAGACCTGATCAGGGCCCACAAATTGAAATCCATACCTTTGATATGTGCACGCCAAGGCTTCTATGAACGCCAGAACACTTGATACAGATAAATACTCCAAGATTTGAAGATCTGATTTGCATGAAATGATACAATGGAAGCAAAAGCAACAAAAGAAGTGAGGGACTTTCTGAGGAAAAAAACACTATAATATGAGATACTGTCATAAAAATTGGGAAAGATATTAAGAGCCAGATACAGGGAGAAAAGTGCTGTGAAAGAATAGTACATTATATTATATGTTAAAAATGTGTCCAAGTGCGATAAAAAATTCAATTGAAGAAGAATAATCTTAGAGTTGCAGACTCGAACTAAGTCAAAATTAGAGATGGTACATCTATAACATCTGACGAAAAAGGAGGGTTTGAATATCATAGTTTGTGAATAAGCAAAACATAAGTTAATGCATAAAACGTGATTCCTAATTATATCAAGATAAGATGAATGCCTCTACAGGAAAAACAAGAGGAGATATAAGAATGGTTTAGATAAGACTATAAAAACATTAGTAGATACCTATTCACATTTCCTTTACTTATAATCCAGCTGCTGCATAATTCAATTAGTTTTATATTCATATTGACGAAACAGTTTCTAGATTTTCCATGATGTCAAGATTCATGTTTGATAGAAAAGCCACTTGACTAAAAAAAGTTTAAACTGTTAAGTAAAGGCCTGACAATAGGATTTAACTTGTACCAAGTCCTCTAGCATGCAATTGCGCATGGACCAAACACAATCATGACTATAACCACAACTTATTATAATTTAATCAATGGAAAGGGGTAAGTCAAACACAAATCATTTGGTCAACCAGGCTTTGATATTATAATAGAAAGGCACATGACAAAAAGCTTGTAGGTAAAGGTCAAAAAAATGCATCTAAGCTTTAAAAATATCTAACATACCAGAAGTTATCATTATTATTGCTTATCATGGTATACCTATATGTACAATTGATTGGTGATAGTGTAATTAAATTTATTTTACACATTCACTTCTTAGAATCCATGGGAGCAGTTCATAGACATCAAATCCAAACACTAACAACCAGCACCACAGGAAAAGTTTAAAAAATAAATAAATAAATAAACTGATAAGTAAAGATATGGTAACACCTAAGTGTACCTTCAAACATTAATGAAATACAGAAGATGATGATAAAATATTTTGTCTAATTCTGACATGATACTTACACCCATTTTGGATCTGGAGATCCACAATCTGCACAAAACTTATTACTGGATTGACTCAGAAGAATCTCCAGCTTTCCTTGTGCACCTGGTTAATGAAAAATAAGCATTAAAATAGATCAACAAGGTTAATTAAAATTCTATCTCAGGACAGTTTAATGAAGGGCCGAAGAGAGGATGATTTTCTTCAAAAGAACAAAATAAGCACACATTCTTTCAATGGTGGCATACATATGATTGTGTATGTCAACAAATTCTCAGTACCCTATAGAAAGTACAAGCAATAAAGAAAGCATTCATGGTTGGTCATGAGGATCAAAAAGCTTATTGAACATAAACAGTCTTGCAACTATGTTCAATTAAAGAGCAAATATAAACGATAATGGCATGTATTATTATGCAAGTTTCTTATGACATAGGATCTTACTGCAGGGCCTGCATTATGATTTTTCAAATATTACCTACTTCAGAGCTTCTTTAAAGGTATATTAGTCTGGAAAATAACTGCTTTTAGAGTCTTTGGTAATTTATTTGACTCTATATAATTTAGACTAAGATCTTGTAAGAATGTTGAATAAAAAGAAAAAGTTTCTGGATATAGAGAGGGTTAAGCATCTAGACCTCCGATTAGTAAATAACTTTAACAATATAATTAATCACCAAATTAAGTGAAGGCAAACCTATCATACAATCGCATCAACAAATAGTGGAGAGACCTCAAGAGAAAAGCTAATGACAAGAACTACCAACAGCGGAGGCAAAAGCCCTTTAATTAAAATCTCATGGCTCCAACAAGAGACACAAACTAACAAATCATAATTCAACTCATTAACAAGCTATCATACTCCCACAATACCGAAAAGACCCTGCATGTTGGGCTACTTTCAGTCTTGTTCTGTGATTTTGTGGAAGTTATATGATTTCATGCATATAGTTTTGGACGGTGGAACCGTCTTCTATCACCCCCATTACAATCTAAGATAGAGCGGCTTCAGTAGAAGATTAAAAGATATATTTTTACTCTTCGGTTTTCGAAAAGATTATTTGTCATCCATCTTTGGTTGCCATACAACTAAGCATATGCCCTTACGTGTCCCAGAATTTAGGCACCAGATTAAACATAGAGGTGCATACAAACTGAACAGGCCAAAGGGCCTCTTTGGCCTAATACTTGGACCAGTGTGTCTTGAATGGCTTGTGTAAACGAAAGTTCAAGGCAACTCTTAGCCCAAAATTTAGTTTGAGCAGGTGGCCTGTCCATCGATAGCCTGGCCAGGTTCCATTAGAGGTCTCTTGAAGCACATATTTTCATACAGTTTTAAAAATTAACCACTTTAGCCCAGTAGGTACTTTGGTCCTGTCTATGTAAACAAGTTCCAGGCTATTGATCATACAGGATTTTTAAAAACAAATTCTAGGATATAGATCCAGTCAATAAATGGATTTATGTTATCATCATAATAACCTTGCTCTTTAATTTTCTAAGTAATGTTAGCAACTTCTATAAATTTATTCACTATAAACGGATCATACAGAATGTTCATATCTGATTGTATAGGTTTCATGTTTCATATATTTAATCTGCAGTTTTGCAATAACTATTTCATTTATATGTGATTTAATGCCAACTGCTCTACATGTATCCAGACAAGAAAAAAAGAACCTAAGTTTAAAGTTCAAGGTACCAGAATTTATTGGTTGATCTTTTTGCTCTCTCCATCTTGGTGATTCTGTTTCTGAACTTAAGAGATCACACAGGCGAGAACCTGGTCATACGAATTCCACACGTATAACTTATAGAATCACAAAACAACTATAACTTTTAAGTGTCATAACAAACAAAGTACAATCAAATCATTAAGTATACCTAAGAAAAGGGACCTATGATTGTCTGTCTTATTGAACAATGAAAGGTAACTAGAATGGATTGTCTTCTTCAACTTAATAACGTGATTATATGTCAACTAACAAATGTGGACCATCGAAAATGCAAGAACATAGCCAATGGCAATTGTCACAACAATTCGACACTGAAGAGACTGTGAAATCATATAGGTGCATGGTTTCAAGTAATAGCCAATGCATCTTTCCATCAATATCCAAAGAGCATATCCTGGAAAATGAGAACTGAGAATGGAGGTTGATTTTGGGACTCAAGTCTTAACAATTACAGTCTACAGCCATTGTGGACTGGAGAGCAGAGATTTGGTTCTATATAATGACAAAAGAAAGGAGAGGTAAGCAAAGAAAAAACCCATCCAAAAAACAAAATCCATTGATTGAAACATGATTAATGCAGAGAACAATGTCCTTTCAAATAAACTTAACCAAACTGAAAAACCAGTTCAAGTTCTACCACTGTCATTAACTTCTCATTTTTACACCATACGCTGCTACAAATCTGTATTCATTTATGCCCGTCAACTTTGTTTCTCACACCATTAGAACAACTAGTGGCCGTATCCGTAACAATGCCAATACCATTCCCAAAACCGAAACGTTTAGAATAAATTCTTAATCCTAAAGCAGGCATATTCCTTATTTCCAGTATAGCTATCATAAATTCATACGACCTGTTTTCTTCCAACTATTGATAAAAAAATTACAGAAATTATCGAAACTTTTCATCATACCCACTTGGCCAGGCAACGGAAATCATGTTTGGTCATTCCATTAATATTTTTTGTTCAATTCGTTACCAAGTAACAGAGAAACAAAGAGCAAATAAGCACATATATTCTCACAAATAACATTTGCTCAAAGACGATTTCATTTAACCCCAAATAAAAAAAAAAAAAAAGTACCTGTAACAATCTCAGCATTAGAATTTTCGTGCTGAATTGACATCTCCAGCCTCCAAATATAAGATCTAAATCATCAATCAATCACTGCTAAAATCTCAGAACAGCCATTTTTTTACCTCCTCCTTTATATCAGCCAATATAAATATCTAACAAGAAAACAAACGAAACAAAAGTTAAATTAATACATCAAATTAAACATCATATTGAAGGAACATAAGAGGAAAATACATAAATAACTGCATCAATTAACATATATTGCGCCAAAAGCAAACCAAATCAATCATATTACCCCATAAATTGCTTTATAAAAACAAGATTTCAAAAGTGTTCTTACAGTTCCAAGAAACAAAACCAAATTTCAATGAATCAAACGGCTGCAATGGATAAGTTATTTAAAAAATAAAAAAAATAAAAACCCTTAAAAGAATAGTGGAGTCAACAAAGGGAATGTTTGTAAATGTTTTGGGAATAATTTTTGTGGAAGAAAACTAAACAAAATTTCAAAGGAGTGAAGAAATGAAGATGCAGTTGAATTTTCCTTATTTGGATAAATTAAATAATATAAATAAATAATTTTTTTTTCATAATATATTTAATAATTATTAATGGCGCCAAGTCAATCTGGGAAACTCGGATGTTAAGAGTTGGTCGTTTCTTTACTACCAGACACAATGTTAACCCCTTTCATTTTCCACGCGCTACCTGGAAACTGTGAATCACGCTCCATCTTTTTCATAAATTTTTTTAACTTTGTGTAAAGTTTAATTAAAGTTTATAACATAATTTAAATAAAAATATTTAATTATAAGATATTAAATACTATAAATTAACTCTAAAATTAGTTAAAACTTAAAAGTAATGTATTTATCATATAGGATCAGAGCCAAGACATTATTTAATATGATATATTTATCTCACCGTAGATTCATATATGAAACACGTGCATAACAATTTATGAATTAAAACTTATATTATTTCATATTTAGACTTTAAAAAATAATAATTTTATAATTAATAAATAAATGCAAGTGTGATTCAAGAACAAAAATAAGAAATAGTTTTTATAATAAATAATAGTGTGACAAAAATATATTTAATTTTAAAAAGTAATATATGGTGTTTGTTCTAGTGGTCAAAATGTAGAGTGTTCAATGGACCCCGGAGATTAGTTGAAGTGCATGCAAACTGACCTAAATAGAGGCCTAAATGTAACAAAATTATAATTACAAAGACGTAAATGTTGACGGGAATCAATTTATTAGTAAACAATATTATGAATTGTATCATATAAATATATTTACCATTTTGAAAAAGGAGATAAATGAAGATACACATATGATAAATGCAATTTATTATTGTTGTGCGGGGAAAAACCACCCCCTCAAGCTTAGTTGAATCCCAAGGTAAACCCTTGCTCATGTGGATAGTCTGCCCAGGGAACTCGATAGATTGCAATAATCGAAGTGAGCTTGAACTATACGAATCACTGGACAACTCGATAGATTGCATCATTACCTGACAAAATCACCTTACCCACATGTGTTCATGCATCCCAAGAAAAGAAAAAAACCTAGCACATGCACAACATTAGGAAGGATCACCCACCATCATTCCATTGCGACGCTACCATCGTCTCACTATAGTGAGACGCACAGACGACTACCGTTTAGCTATGATGTTTCTCCTTACGCATCCCCAAATCATAGCCCCTCTCCTCCAACATAAATAGGGGCGAAACCGGCAAGAAATGGGGCTCTCGACCAAAAAGATTGAGAGAAAAAGGAGGTGTTAGCGCCATATTTTCTAGCCAACTCTCTGTTGTAATCTTCATTTAAAATTTTCACCTTGTTTTTCCTTTCTGGTTTTGCTTGCATCTCTTTTGATTCTAGAGTATATTCCACATATTTTATTCTTTGTTGGCCTTCATAAGTCACGCACCTATCTTGCCCGGTTCCAACGCGGTCAACCGAGTATCTCTGGTTAGTACGATTTTTTGCATCAACAATTTTGTGCTAGGAGGGCTCCCCCTTGATTTCTTCATTCATTCAATTTCAACCATCATAACAAGCTCAGCCACCTCACCGTGACGTAAGTCGATCATGCTTCAGAAAGTAGCAAGCAATCTGAAACAATGATGGCATCCAATTCCAAATCGTATCAGGAGACAATCGGAGATTCCTTTGATCCGAGCATGCACAAGGACGAACCTCTCACTGGCCTAGTCGAAGAGTTGTGTGAGGTGTTCATTGACGAACAAGACCTCACCCGCACTCTTAAAATTGGGAGTAACCTGGAAAGAAAGTTACGTGATCACTTCATCGCGTTCTTGAAAGAAAACCTAGACATCCTCGCGTGGACTCACGCCAACATGATGGGAATAGATCCCGACGTCATGTGTCACAGCCTTAACATTGACCCTAAATCCCGACTCATTCTCTATTAAAAAAGAGCAACGGATGTAGAACGATCCAAACCACTTAAAAAGGAGGTCGACAAGCTCCTTGAAATAAAGTTCATTAAAGAAGTCAAATATCCCAATTGGCTAGCTTATCCCATGCTCGTTAAGAAGTCAAAGCAAAATGGAAAACCTTATCGACTTCACCGACCTGAATAAAGCATGTCCCAAGGACAATTTTCCTCTTCTGCGAATCGACCAGCCGGTGGACTCGACAGTAGGAAATGCCTTACTTGGCTTCTTGGACGCATATTCGGGGAACAATCCAATCACGATGCATAGGCCTAACGAAAAGCATACCTCATTCATCACAGACAGAGGCATATATTGCTACAAGGTCATGTCATTTGGCTTGAAGAACGTCGGAGCGACCTATCACCAGCTTGTAAACAAGACTTTTGTCGACCTCATCAGCAAGACGATGGAAGTCTACATAGATGGCATGTTGGTAAAGTCGAAAAGTGTCGAAGACCACGTTGAGCATCTTAGAGAAATGTTCCACATCTTGAGGAAGTACCAGATAAAACTTAATCTTCTAAGGTGCGCTTATTAGACCTGACAAAACAGGTCTAAGCCCGCGGGTCCACCCGTACCTGGGTAAATAATATAGGATACGGGACAAGGTTAGTAAACCTATTGAAAATGGACCCGACCCGACCCGTTTTCATGCCAATGAAACGGGTGTACCCGTGGGTACCCGTATTACAAAAAATCATATTATAATATTCCATACTAAAGAAGGGTACAAAAGCAAAACCCTAAAAAAAATATACAATAACAAAAGTTACAAAACAAAACAATCTCTTTCAGTTCTCTCAATATCGTCGTCTCTGTACAAACTATCTCAAATAGTTCTCTCAATCTCGTCCTGTCTCTTTGTTTAGGTAAACTTCTTTTCTTCTCCCTATCAATCTCTTGTGTTATTGTTGGTTTGTCTTCTCTCTCTCTTGTTTTAGTGATTGATTGTGGTTCATCATCTTCATTTGCTTCCTTTTCTGCACTTTTATCCATTGCTATTGACTATTGAGTATCGAATATTGAGTATTGTCTCAGATTTGTTCTTTGAATGCTTGAACTGGAGAGTATTGACGCGATGAAGAATGGTGAATTAAAAGGAGATTGAGAAGGGTGAATTGGAGTATTGACGGATTTCTTCATCCTCTAATGAGATGCATGTCTGTTAGTCTTAACTTTTTTCTCAAAAATAATGAACCCATTGTGGATCTTCATTCTTAAGTAGTTGACAAGTCAATTATTGAAACGTGTGGTGTGGTGTGGTGTGGGGGCTGGGGCTTTCTATTTACAGTCTTCTCAAAACGACAATTCGTTTTGAGTCAGCAAATGGGGAACGAAATAGGCGGTGGACAAGAGAGATAGAGCTATTGTGAGCTTAATTAATGCAAGATTAAATTCAGTTAATTAATGTATGCTAGGACAGTAAATGAATTTAATTAAATTAAAAATTAATAAATAAATGCAAAATTAAATTCAATGTGAAAAATGCCTACTCAGTTTGCCGACATCTGAGAGAAGGTGAACCTGGACATAAATGTACCTTGTTGTCAACCCCAATTTATGGTCACTAAAGTATAATAATTAAGTTGATAATTTATTATTTTGGTAAATAATTCAAAGAGAGTACAATAATCTAGTTGATCATTAATTTTTTTATTGTCAACAGTGATTTTGGCAAATAATTCATGAGAAACTTTGCCTTTCATTCATGATATATCTAGGGATTAAGTTTAGTTAGCTATTAATAACATCAACCCAACACATTCATGTTATATATAGTTATAATTCATATTCATTGTAAAGATAAAAATATTAGAATGATGATATTCTAGAATTTTTATACCATAGATTTTTTCATAAAATTATTTATGACGTCTTGTTTCATAGTACAATGTTTGGTAAAATTATTTTAAGACACAAAAATAAATATTTACCATGTTACATGTACTCGAACAATAATTCCATATTAATATACTTTAGTATCGTGAAAGATTGTGTGATTACTATTAATATACTTTTAGTTGTTTTGATAGATTTACTATTGTTTCTAAGTGTAAGGCTTCTAATTCTTGTTTGATTTTTAGTTCAGGTAATAAGTATCAAGTTTTAACATGGAGGAGACTCAATCTATAGATATGGATATGGACCATATGGTTAATGTGAGAGAACTTGATAAAGCTTCTAAGGTATTGTCATCTCCTTCCAATACTAGTTCAAAAACTAAACGTAAAACTTCAGAAGTTTGGAATTACTTTGTTACATATTTGGATGAAAATAGGAATGAGAAGGCTAGGTGTAAGGAGTGTAACAAATCTTATGCATATGGTAGTTCCACTCATGGGACAAAAAATTTGAAACGTCACATAGGAGATTGTCCTAAGCGTGGCAACATTGATTTAGGGCAATTATTGATTGATCATGATCATAAATTGCAAAGTAGAAAGATTAGTCAAGAGACTTTTCGTGAAAAGATGGCATTATCAATTATAAAACATAATTATCCATATTCATATGTGGAGAATGATAGATCTAGGGATGTCTTTTCATATTTGTATAAAGACATTAAGCATTATACTAGGAACACCACTAAGGCGGACTGCTTAGAAGTATATCGAAGGATGAAGGAAAAAACTAAGCTTCAATTAGAGAGACTTACTAGTAGAATATGCTTAACTTCTGATGTTTGGACTTATGCTACATCTGAGGGATATATTTCTTTAATGGCTCATTACGTAAATGAGAATTGGGTGTTGCAAAGTAAAATACTCAACTTTTGTCATATTCCTCCTCCACACTCAGGGATTGTTTTGGCAGATAAAGTTTTTGCTTTCTTAAAAGAATGAGGAATTGAAAAGAAAGTTTTCTCAATTACTTTGGACAATGCAAGTAGTAATGATAGGATTGAGGATATTTTAAGGAACCAACTTTGTGTGCAGAATGCTTTATTATGTAAGGGTGATTTTTTCCATGTGCGATGTTCTGCACATATCTTGAATCTAATTGTTCAAGAAGGGTTAAAAGTTACTACTATGGCTTTAAATAAGATTCGAGATAGTGTGAAATATATTAAAGGAACTGAGGCAAGAAGAATCAAGTTTGGAGAACTTGCTAAACAAATGCGTATGAAAAACGCAATGGGGTTGAGATTGGACGTTTCCACTAGGTGAAATTTTACTTTTTTAATGCTTGAAACTGAGTTAATATATCGTCCTGTGTTTGTAGATTTATCTACAATAGATCATAATTATATATGTTGTCCATCAAGTGAAGAATGGGATAGGGGGATATGCAAGTTCTTGGAACCATTATATGAGATTACAACTTTTTTCTCGGGTTCCAAATACCCTACAGCAAACTTGTACCTTAAATGTGTGTGAGAAATTCAATTGCGTTTAACTTAATAGAAGATGAGTGAGGATGAAGTTTTTAGCAGCATAGAGGAACGAATGATCCCAAAATTTGCAAAATATTGGGATTTTTATAGTGTTGTGTTAACTATTGCAACTATTCTTGACCCACGTCTCAAGTTTCAGTTTATGGAGTATGCTTAAAAAAAGGTTTATGATTTAACTACTGCCCAACAAAAAATTGAGGATGTTAAGCATAACTTGCATAAGCTTTTTCAAGCTTACGAGGTACAATGGTCCAAAGGAGTTCTGACCACACCTTCGGTTGCTTCTCATACGGCTACGAGTGGTGTTACTCGTAGTAGGCGTATAGATCATTCTTCTGTAAGTCACTTTACTTTTATATTCTTGTGATTAATGAATTATTGTTAACTTTTTATACTTAACTATTTAAATGGTGTAGGATTTTGACAACTATGAGAGTGAATTTATTGTCACTAAGAAATCCAAATTGGATATTTACTTGGAAGAGATAAGGTTTGATCGCACTAAACATCATAATATGGATATCATATCCTAGAGCATTGGAATAGCAATTGTGATCGTTATTCGATACTTGTCATGATGGCTCATCATATCATGAGTATACCAATAACATCTGTTGCTTCGGAGTCCGCTTTTAGTATTGATAGTAAAGTGCTCAACAAATATCGAACCTCACTTTGACCGCGAAATGCAAAATCTTTTATATGCACTCAAACTTGGCTATATGGATATGTCTTTAAAGGTAACATGTTAACATGATATTTCATATGTTTTATTATTTACATTTATTAATATTTATAGTTGATAATTGACAATTGTAGATGAAGATGATGATGTCGATGATGATCTTCATGCACCATTAACTAATTCGGGGATTGTGGAATCAAGAGACTCTACTAACATTCCCGTTGTGGATTCAACATGAACTGACCAAGAATATCTTTGGCTGAACAATGTCAAGTCAAGTTAAATTTATCTTATGTTTTTTATATTTGTAATTTTGTATTTGTGTTATTGACTTATTGTTTTTTATATTTATTTTTTGTGTATTAGTAATTATGTATTTGTTTTCTATAGACTACATGTTTGCTGGTCTTAAATTGATGAGAAATTGAGTTGGTTGTGAATTGAATTGAATTTAGAGTAGTTGATTGTAGGGGTGTAATTGTAAAAAATGAAAATTGTAGGAATTTTGGGGGGTTTAACTGTCATAATTTAATTTTTTTATAAACAATGAGGGTACCCACGGGTCCACCCGTACTCATAAAGGGTAGGGTGCAGGTCCAAGGTTCCAAGCCCGTTTAGGGCCCGTACCCGTGGGACCCACTCTCGTTTGGGCCCGACACACTCGTTAGGCGAATAGCCGCCCTCAGCAGATTCATTTCCTATGCCACAGATAGGTGCTTACCCCTTTTTAAAGTGTTGAAAGGTAACAAGGATTTTAATGGACAAAGCGTTTTGAACATGCTTGCCAAGAGCTAAAGAATCACCTAGGACGATCCCTGCTGTTATCCAAGCCCGTACCAGGTGAGCCACTACTCCTTTATTTGTCAATGTCGTTACATGTAGTCAGTGCAACATTGGTTCGCGAGGAAGGAAAAATCCAGTGGCTAGTCTATTATGTAAGCAAACGCTTACTCGATGCGAAGACGCGTTATCCAGAAATGGAGAAGTTAGCACTAGCTCTCCTGATCGCATCCAAAAAAATGCGACCATATTTTTAAGCGCATACAATCATGGCTTTAACAAACTGCCCACTACGAAAGATCTTCCAAAAGCCAAAATCGTTAGGTAGATTGATTCAATGGGCCATGGAGTTGAGCCAATTCGACCTAAAATACATACCACAAATTGTTATCAAATGTCAAAAGCTGGCAGACTTCATCTATGAGTTCTCATATCAACTCGAGGAAGACATAGCTTCATTGGAATCATCCAATTCGAGTGAAATCCCATCGACCACGCAAAAACTCGTTGACCTATTAACCTAAAACTTACACGTCGATGGCTCGTCAAACGAGAAGGGTTCCAAGGAGGAACTGTTACTCGTAAGCCCAAAGAGAGTTTAAACCCCGAGCGCAGTTAGGTTTGGATTCACAGCCTCCAACCATGAGGTAAAATATGAAGTCATGCTCGTTGGGATTCGACTAGCTAAGGAAATGGGAGTTGAGTTAGTCAATATTTTCAACGACTCCTAGTTCATGGTACATGAAGTCTGGGACGAATATCAAGCAAAAAGGGTAAAAATGGTTCCTTACTTGCAAAAAGTGAAGGACGAGCTCAAATCCTTCAAACATTATTCCATCTAAAAAATCCCTAGAGAGAAAAACTTTGTCATCAATGTTCTTGCTCGTTTGGCCTTGGCAATCAACAATGGAGCAGACTCCATTAAATTCCTACCAAAAGCAAGCCTTCTAGCGACAGATCAATCAATGATGTAGGTCGACCAAAAAGAGTCATGGATGGACCATATTGTCGTCTACCTAAAAGATAGAATTTGCCCAAACATAGATCGAAGGCAAAAACCTTTCGAGTCAAGGTAGTCTGCTACACTTTGATCAATGACAAACTATACAAGCGAGTGTAAAACACCTCTCTGTTACGATGTGTAACGAGAGACGAGGTGGATTACATCTTGAGATAAATCCATGAAGGCATTTTTGGGAATCACGCTGAGGGGTGGTCCCTGGCCTACAAAGTCCTCTGGTAAGGATATCACTAGCCTATTGTCTACGAGGACGCTACAAACTTCACACGAAAATGTGATAAGTGTTAACGGCTCGAAAACATACCACGTGCCCCTCCATAAGAACTCGTGACTTTATCTTGCCCGTGGCCTTTCATCGTGTGGGGGAATCGATCTCATTGGACCTTTACCTCAAGGGAAAGGCAGAGTTAAGTACGTTGTGGTCATTGTCGACTATTTCACACAGTGGGAAGAATCTGAGCCATTAGTAACGATTATGATGAGCAAGCTCAAGAATTTCGTTTATAAGAACATTATCTGTCTATTCGGCATTCAGTATACAATTGATAACTCTTGCAAATAGAGTTATCATAAGCCTAATTTAGGACCTTTCATATGGTTTCTATTGTTTTATTAGTCATTTTAGTTTAATTAAGTTTAATATCTCATATCTTAGCCATTTAGAGTAGGATTGTGTTTAAAAATGGAAAATGCTTTTAATCTGCTCTAATTTGGTTTAATTTTTATTATTTGAATTATTTCATTTCAAAATCAAATGGCTCAACCTCGGATTCATGAAGAACACAAATTAAAGACCTGATGCTATGGAAACGTTGGAGCATAACGTAGCAGATAGCTGAAAGCTTTGCGAGGAAGATGCTGGCGCATAGCGAGCCAGCTCAGCATAACTAAAAGCACATTTTTGAACTGTGAATCTACTGACTTGTCCTAGCAAGGATAGTCATTTTTTCCGTGCAAAAGGAAAGAAATGAACAGTGACCCGACTGTGAGGGAATGACAAATCCTGGTATGCTGACAAGTGTCCATTCTTTGCCCTATTTTTCATCATATAAAAGCAAAGTGGAAAGTTTGAAATGGGGTCTTCAATCATTAGAGTAAGATCGACCATAGAGAGGAATATTGAGTGAGAAATTACAGAGCATTGCAGAGGAGAAGAAGCCATTTTCCCGAGGAAGAGCTAAACATCCCAAGACACATTTGTAGTGTTCTTCCTTGTGTTTGGTGTTTCTTGTTTCTATAGATTCGATAGTTGTATCTTCTACTTATATTTACTCTCATTTCAGTATGAATTAATTGCTTTTAAGTTTGGTTTGAATGTTTGAACTTTTATTGTAATGATATTTTAATCTATAATATAGCTATGATACATTTCATTTCGTTTTAGCCAAATGGGTTTATTGTAGCAATGTTGATATGGTCAATCAATGTTTGATGTGTTGCTTGTTAATTAGATGCTAAGAAGGTTTGAGAAATAAGGGATATCATTCGGTTAATGCAAGCCCTTAGGGTCATACGACAGTATGAGGAGAATACATAGGCATATGGGTGCTTCCTTGTATGATTGTTAACAAACTGGGGATTAAATATGTTGTTTGAGTCCAAATTTGCATAAACATATGTTAGATTGAAGCTTAGGGAACAAGTTTGTAGAATGTTCGATGGAACAGTACGAGATCTTAGGAGTTTGAATAAAGTGAAATGTCATGTTGAGTTATGTTGTAGCAACATTCATAGCATTATAATAGGCCAGTGATTTCATTTACACCTAACTTACCTTTAATCGATTACTGAACTGGTTGTTGCCACATGCCCTGTTGGTTAGAACTCTTACTTAGGTTATCACAATTGCTTAGCTTAATTTAGTTGCAGTATCATTTAATAATTCATTCCATTAAATTTTTTTTGATATTGCTCATATTAGCTTAATATCATCAATATTGCATTGTTGGAGCATCGATAAAGACTGATTAATTTTACAATCCCTGTGGGAACGATATTCAATTCTTTGAATCTAAACTACTTGTCGACCACGTATACTTGAGTGCATGTGTTATTGTTTGGATCAGACAACAAGTTTTTGGCGTCGCTTCCGGAGATTGTGCCAAAATTAGTTAGTTAATATTGTTGCTCGTCTTCTTTATTTTTGCGTTTTATTTTACTTTTTGTTTGCCTCTGTTTCAGATCTGATGGTGAATGGTTTATAAACATATATGTTAACGAGGCCATATTGCTATTCGATCCAGAACTAGAGAGAACCCTTCACGCCAAATTGAGAAGATTAAAAGCTGATCAAAGAGCCCATAAACTTGAAGAAATGGAGAACACAACAGTTCATAATCCACCCCCTGTCAAAGAGAGGGATATATATATTGGAGATTTCGACACACCTCTTATCAATCAATTTAATCCGAGCATAGTCAAACCTGATTTTCCAACACTTTGAATTGAAGCCGGTGATGTTCCAAATGTTGCAAACAATGGGTCAGTTTCGAGGTTTAGTTACCAAAGATCCACACTTGCATTTAAAGTTGTTCATGGAAGTCGACAATTCATTCAAGCTGTCAGAAGTGTCTGAAGATGTCTTGAGGTTGAAGTTATTCCCATATTCATTAAGAGATAGAGCTCGAGCTTGGCTGAACTCGTTGCCACCTGATTTGGTCATGGATTGGAATGATTTGCTTTACAATTTTTTGTCAAATTACTTCCCACCTCAAAAGAAAGGGAAGCTTAGAAATGATATCACTTTTTTCCAACAATTCGAGGATCAGACTTTGCATGAAGCCTGGGAGAGATTTAAAGAATTACTGAGGAAGTGTCCTAACCATGGGATACCTTGCTGGATTCAAATGGAAACATTCTATAATGGGTTAAATGCAGACGCAAATGTTGGTCGATGCGTTAGTAACTGATGCACTGTTATCTAAGTCATACAATGAAGCCTTTGAAATTTTAGAAATGATTTCTACAAACAATTATCAGTGGCCAGCAGCTAAGGTAGGGACATCAAGAAGAACAGTAGTTGAAGTCATGGAGGTGGATGCTATCACGTCACTATCTGCTCAAATAGCTTCCCTGGCCAACATAATCAAGAACATGAATACGTTTACGCCAGCATCGTCTACAGTAATGGGTAATTCATCACGGCACCACGAAGCAATATCTTGTGTCTTTTGTGGGAAGGGCATATGTATGAAAATTGTCCAAACAACCCAGCATCTGTCTGTTTTTTGAGTAATCAGAATAGGGGAAACAATCTTTATTCTAATACTTACAATCCTGGCTGGAGACAACACCCAAATTTCTCTTGGAACAATCAAGGAGGAGGTGTTCCAGCATCCTCTCAGAAAAGGCTTACACAACTACCAGGATTTCATCAACAAGCACAGCCAAGAAATGAGTATATGGAGCGCAAAATCAACTCATTAGAGACACTAATGAAAGATTTCATGAATAAGACTAACAACATCATGAAAAACCAGACTACTTTGATTCAAAGTCAAGGTGCTTCGTTGAAGAATTTAGAGAACCAAGTAGGGCAACTTGCATTGGCAATGCATACAAGACCCCAAGGTTCTTTTCCAAGCAATACCAAGAATCCAAGAGAAGGCAAGGAACAAGTCCAAGCTATTCATTTGAGAAATGGAAAGGAAGTGCAAATGCCAAGAAGAATGTCTGAACCAAAACAACCCTCAGCTGAATCTCAATCTAAAGAAGCAGAAATTGAAGTGCAAGAAACATGGGAGAAATAGAAAAAGATCACGACTGATGCTGACAGTGTTGCACCAGCAAAGCCCAACATTGAGAAGCAACAAATTGTAAATCCTACTCCACCATACCCTCAAAGACTCAAGAAGTAGAATCAAGATAAACAATTCAATAAGTTTCTTGAAGTTTTGAAACAGCTCCATGTCAACATTCCATTGGTGGAAGCTTTGGAGCAAATGCCCAATTATGTCAAGTTCATGAAGGATATCTTGTCAAAGAAGAGAAAGATGAGTGAATTTAAGATAGTAGCCATGACCAAGAAATGTAGTTCTATCTTGCAAAACAAACTTCCACAAAAGCTAAAGGATCCTGGGAGTTTCACACTGCCATGTTCGATTGGAAACATAAATTGTGGAATGGTTTTATGTGACTTAGGGGCTAGTATCAATTTGATGTCTCTCTCTTTGCTTAAGAAGCTAGGCATTAGTGAAGCAAGACCAACAACCGTAACATTCCAACTTGCCGATCGATCATTTATTCATCGTAAAGGTAAAATTGAAGATGTGTTGGTCAGAGTTGATAAGTTCATATTTCCCGTAGACTTTATCATCCTAGACTATGAAGCCGATCGGGAAGTGCCTATTATTTTGGGTAGGTCATTCTTAGCCACAGGGAAAACACTGATCGATGTGCAAAAAGGAGAATTGACTATGAGATTTAATGATCAGGAAGATACTTTTAGTGTCTTAGATGCAATAAAGTTCTCTGATGACTCAGAAGAATGCTCTACTGTGAGCATGGTTGACAGCATAGCTTTGGAAGAAATGGAAAAGTTATGTAGTAGTTGGGCAGATGAAGTAGATTTTTTGGTTGATGAATCCGCGCTGAACAATGAAGAGGTAGAGAATGTGAGTGTAGTTGAATTACAAAGAGACTCAAGATTTAAGAGATTTTGGCAGAAGTTTGAATTGCTTGATCAGGATGAAGGAGATTTGAAGCAGCTTAAGCCATCTATCGAAGAACCCCTAATGTTGGAGCAAAAGGTATTACCTAGTCATTTGAAGTATGCATATCTTGGAGAAGGAGATACATTACTTATTATTATCTTCTCCACACTTCCTAAAGATAGAGAAAAACAGTTGTTGACGATCCTCAAGCAGCATAAAAGAGCTTTCGGGTGAAGCATTGCTGATATTAAGGGAATTAGCCCTTCAATTTGTATGCATAAAATTTGGCTTGAAGATGATTGTTGCAGCACGATAGAGCATCAGCGAAGACTTAATCCAGCCATGAAGGAGGTTGTCAAAAAAGAAATTTTGAAATGGTTGGATGCTGGAATAATGTACCCCATTCCAGACAGTGAATGGGTAAGCCTTGTTCAATGTGTTCCAAATAAAGGTGGCATGACAGTAGTGAAGAATCAGAATGATGAATTGATATCCACAAGAACTGTCACTGGTTGGAGAATTTGCATGAACTATATAAAACTCAACAAAGTCACAAGAAATGATCACTTTTATTTGCCATTTGTTGATCAGATGTTGGATAAGTTGGCTGGAAAAGAATTCTATTATTTCCTAGATGTGTACTCTGGCTATAATCAGATCGCAATTGCACTAGAAGATCAGCCCAAAACAACCTTCACATGCCCTTATGGTACCTTTGCTTTTAGAAGAATGCCCTTTAGGCTGTGCAATGTGCCAACAACCTTCCAGCGTTGTATGATGGTCATATTTTCTGATTTGGTAGAAGATTATATGGAGATTTTCATGGATGATTTCTCAGTATTTTGAGACTCATTTGAAGTATGCTTGAAAAACTTGGAAAGAGTTCTGAATAAATGTGAAGAGACCAACTTGGTTTTGGATTGAGAAACATGTCATTTCATGATACAGGAAGGCATTGTTTTAGGACGCAGAGTCTCACTAAGGGGGATAGAAGTGGATAGAGCTAAAGTGGATGTCATCAAGCAGCTGCCACCTCCCACAAACGTTAAGGGAATCAAATGTTTCTTAGGTCATGTTGGGTTTGCTGGAATCAAGAGATTCATCAAGGACTTCTCAAAAACTTTCAAACCCTTATGTTCTTTGCTGGAGCATGACAAAAAGTTTGAGTTCACAAAGGAATGTCACATTGCCTTTGAAACACTGAAAAAAGCCTTAGTCTCAACACCTATTCTAGTAGCTCATGATTGGTCCTTGTCATTGGAGCTTATGTGTGATGCAAGTGACTATGATGTTGGAGCAGTGTTGGGGCAAAGGAAAGGTAAGCTTTTTCACCCAATCTACTATGCAAGTAAGACCTTATGTGATGCCCAACTTAACTACACCACAATTGACAAGGAATTGCTTGTTGTAGTCTTTGCATTTGATAAGTTTAGAGCTTACCTTATTGGGACCAAAGTGGTGGTACACATTGATCATTTAGTCATTAAGTACTTGGTTTCAAAGAAAGATTCAAAACCAAGGCTTATAAGGTGTATTTTACTCCTATAAGAGTTTGATCTAGAGATTGTCGATCGGAAGGGTTGTGAAAACCAAGTTGCAGACCACCTTTCAAAAACACGTCTTTAAGGCAATATGGCCATTAAAGACGTGTTCCCTGATAAGCAATTACTTGTCTTGAATCATCAAGAATGGACATGGTTTGCTGATTTTGCTAAGTACTTGGTATGTTGCATTCTACCTCCTGATCTCTCCAAACAGCAAGTGAAAAGATTCTTATATGAAGTGAGATTTTACTTCTAGGATGACCCATATTTGTACAAGCAAGGGGCTGATCAGATCTTGAGAAGATGTGTGTTTGGTGAAGAATGTGTCAGTATACTTCAGCAATGTCATGATGCACCTTATGGCGGCCATTTCGGTGGGTCAAGGACAGTAACAAAAGTCCTTCAATCTGGCTTTTCTGGCCTACACTCTTCAAGGATGCCCAAGAATTTGCCAAGAGTGTGATTGTTGTCAAAGGATAGGAAATATTTCGATGAAATATGAGATGCCACTGACCAACATCCTTAAGGTTGAACTTTTTTATGTGTGGGGAATTGACTTCATGGGACCCTTTCCTCCTTCTTTTGGCATGAATTACATTCTAGTGGCTGTGGATTATATATCCAAGTGGGTGGAAGCTCAAGCTTGTTCCACAAATGATGCCAAGGTGGTTGTGAAGTTCCTACAAAAGAACATATTCACCAGATTTTGGACTCCAAGATGCCTCATTAGTGATGAAGGCACACACTTTGTGAATCGATTGGTGAGTTCTTTACTGAAGAAATATGGAGTTCGACATAAGATTGCTATAACCTATCACTCGCGACCAATAGGCAAGCTAAAATTTCTAATAGATAAATCAAGCAAATACTCAAAAAATCAGTTTTTCCCAATAGAAAATATTGGTTTTTAAAGCTGGATGAAGCATTGTGGGTGTATCGTACAGTATTCAAGACTCCTCTTGGCATGTCACCTTACAGTTTGGTCTTTGGCAAGGCTTGTCACCTTCCCTTGGAGCTTGAACACTGAGCTTATTGGGCCCTCAAAAAGATGAACATGAACCTACAAGCTGTTGGGGAACAAAGAAAAATGCATTTGTTAGAGCTTGAAGAACTTAGGAAATTTTCCTATAAGAATGCCAAGTTGTACAAGGAGAAAGTTAAGAAATGGCATGACAAAAGAATTCACAAAAGAGAGTTCCAACCAGGCCAATACGTTTTGTTATACAATTCAAGACTCAAACTCTTTCCTGGCAAATTGAAATCAAGATGGTCAGGACCATTCAAGGTTGTCAAAGTCTATCCTCATAAAGCTTTTGACTTATTTTTTTTCCAAGGATAAAGAATAATCTCATCTTTAGAATCAACTCTGGGACTAAGTGCAAATGGTTCTTTGGAGTGCTGTTAAGTATGTTGCAGCATGGGACAGCAAGGGAATATTGCATAAAACTTGAAAGATTCATTAAGTGTAAAGCCCTTGTCCACGTCAGCAAGTGATTTTAGGGTTCCTTATGGCATTTACCTAAAAAACGGGATTTTTTTCCTCTTTTACCTAATATCCACTTTCTTCTAAAAACACCAGTCCCCACCATTGTCGTTCTCACTCCCGATTTCCACTCCATAGCAGTCACCATCATCCCAAGCTTTCTCAACAGTTTCGCACCATCATCTTGACCCCACTTTTCCACTTGCCTGCCCATATTGTCTCCATAGAAACCTATATAAACACTCACCCACCCCTTGCTACAGTATTCTGAACACAACACACCCTTGCTTAAAAACTCTTCATCATGACAAAGAAACCAGCACCCAAAGCTCTCTTCATTCGCATTACTCCTAAGAAATTTGTGAATCCGGTAGTAAAAACGAAGTAGATGGACACAGTCAAATCGAGGCCATTGCTATTGGAGAAGGGTTTTGTCTTGTCACAAACCAAACATTTAGGGCCACCCTCATATGTTAGCAGCGTGCTGCAGCAACGAAAATGGCAATCATTTGTTGTTCATCCTGCCAATCCAATTGTACCCTTGGTGAAAGAATTTTATACGAATCTCCTCGCATATGACCAACCATTTTTCAAGGTCAGAGGGGTCAAAATCGAGCTGAGCTCCAAAGTTTTCAATGAGCTCTTTGGGTTGAAGGACATACCAGATGAATACTCAAAGTTGGTCGACAAGCCTTCAGAGAAATTGCTGAAAAATGTCCTCAACAGCACCACAGTTCCTGGAACAGTTTGGTTGGTGTCAAAGCAGAACACAAAGACTGTGAAGCGCTCATCACTGCTACCAAATGCAAAGGTTTGGTGTCATTTCTTAAAGAATAAGATTATGCCCACAACACATGACACCACTGTTTCTGTCGATCGCATGATTTTGTTTTACTGTATTTTGAGTGGAAAGGCGATTAACTTGGGTAGCATTCTTGTTAAGGAAGTTTGTTTCGCAGCCATGAAAACGCATGGCAAGTTGTTCTTCTCATCCCTCATCACGGAATTATGCAAGCATTTTGATGTATCATATCTGGAAGATGAGGAAATTGTGGTGAACAAGGGAGCCTCCACAAATCCCTTGATCGAAAAGGTTGCCAGTGATGCTGAATTTAGCACACCCAAACATGGAACCTCTAGGCCAAGCACCAGTGCGCTAGCAACTAGCAACTGGCAACTGGCAACATTCTCATCGATGTTCCAAACCTGCCAGTTCTTGACAAAATTTTGTCTAAGCTGGAGTTCATGGAGAAAACGAAATTGATGTTATGCAAATACCTGAAAAGCAGAGACCACAATCTGAAGAAGGCCATCATGGCCAACTTCACAAAATCCTATCCCCCTTTCCCTATTTTTCTTAATGAATTGTGTCAAGAACTGCCTTTTGCAGGTACTAACAATGCTCCAGCACAAGCCACCTCTGACACCGAGAGTGATGAGAAGCCCCTAAGACAGAAATTGACAAGCATTAAAAAGGGCAAGAAGCCCCCAAGGGGGCAACAAGAAAAGGAGCCTATAAGCCCCTCATTCGAGAATGCTGAGAATCTCGATGATGAGGAATTGCTAGATCATGAGGTTCTGATGCGAGATTATTTGGCAACTTTAGCTCAATCCAATGTTGCCAAACAAGCGCCAGCACAAGGAGATCAACCAAAACCACCATCAGATCAGGTGGCAGATGAGCATGTAATAATGTCTAACCTTGGAACACCAATCAACCCTGCTGAACAAGAGGCAGAAATGGCACAAGAGGTAGAGATGAAACAAGAGGCTGAACCAACACCTGAGATAGAGGAGCAAGGGAAAGACTTATCTGCTTTCGATGATGATCTACAACTGTTAGTCAAACGTTTCTCAAAGGTCAAGAAGAGAAAGAAGGGAGCATCCTCAAGTGGAGAATTTGTGCTCCAACGAAGGAAATCTCAGAGGAATTTAGGCAAATGGGGAGTTTTTTATCCCCATTTCATTTTGCTGTTTTATGTTGTTTACTTTACTTTTTGTTGTTCATGTTTTGTTTTGTTGTGAGGACACAACAACTCTCAAGTTTGGGGGTGTTGCTGTCCTTTGTGTGTTTTTCTTTTGTGTGTTTTTATTTCTATTTTGTTTATGTCCATTTTGTATGTTTATGTCTTGTTTGTGTGATTAGAAGAAAATCAATGGAATTGTCGTTGCTTTATCCTATGTTGATCTTGAATCTGTTGAGATATTTCATGATATTGCAGCATGCTTAGAACTTGAACTTGAAATGTGAAAATTTTGAAAAATTTAAATGTATATGTATGAGCTGAAATGTACTTTTGAAACAAGCCTTTGGGGCATGTCAATCAGTAGAGAGAGTATAGGAACTAAGCTGAGTTAGATAAACCTCCAAAACAAGATTCAAGTAGGAAAACCTTAAGAAGTTCAAGGTGATAGCCATTAAAAATATAGGTGTTAAACTCATAAGGGGAAGATTTTAGTAGTGTGTCTTTGTTGTGTTGAATGCGTGAACAAAAAGCTTAGGAACACTTTAATGTTTTTCATATCCAAGTATCTAGAAGTGCCCATGAACCTCATGGTGTATTGACTATTGAAGAAATGGTATGAAGGATAAAACAGTGCTATGACAATTGCTGTAGCAATCTGAAACAACTCATGGCCGAGTAGCTAGGAGTGCCCATGAACCCCGTGGTGTATCGACTATGCGGAAAAGCTATGAATTTGTGGAAGATTTCCAAACAGCATTTCAAAAAAAAAATGAATAAAGTTTAGTTGAATAAAAGTCTTCCAACAGAACCCCTAACCTTTTCAAATGACTTGTATGCAATTGCAGTCCATTGGCCTTGTTCTATGAATGATTTTTGCTTGTATCTTGTAGAGGAGGGATTGAAAACTTAGTGAAAGTTCAATGCAACTAGGCTCAAGGATCTATGATTGGCTGCTCTCATGAATGCTTGTAAAAATTTGTGTTGATCAATGAATGATGTTTTGGAAAATGAATTTTGATCAAAACGTGTGATTTCAAACTGATGAGAACTTAAAAGATTGAAACTAAGCTATGGTTTTGAAAGCAATAAGGGACTATTGTGACAGCATAGGGAGAAGCATGATGTCTCCAAGATTTCTCTTCTTGTGTGCTAATTTTTGTTTGCTTGCTTGAGAACAAGCAAGGTCTTCAGTTTGGGGGTGTGATAACTCTTACAAATAGAGTTATCATAAGCCTAATTTAGGACCTTTGTTATGGTTTCTATTGTTTTATTAGTCCTTTTAGTTTAATTTAGTTTAATATTTCATATCTTAGCCATTTAGAGTAGGATTGTGTTTAAAAAGGGAAAATGTTTTTAATCTGCTCTAATTTGGTGTGTTTTAGGTTTAATTTTTATTATTTGACTTATTTCATTTCATAATCAAATGGCTCAACCTTGGATTCATGAAGAACACAAATTAAAGACCTAACACTATGGAATGTTGGAGCATAACGTAGTAGATAGTTGAAAGCTTTGCGGGGAAGATGCCGGCGCATAGCGAGCCAGCTCAACATAACTAAAAACACATTTTTGTCCTGCAAATCTACTGACTTGTCCTGGCAAGGATAGTCACTTTTTTCGTACAAAAGGAGAGAAATGAACAGTGACCCGACTGTGAGGGAATGACAAATCCTAGTATGCTGACAAGTGTCCATTCTTTGCCCTATTTTTCCTCATATAAAAGCAAGTGGAAAGTTTGAAAGGGGGTCTTCAATCATTAGAGTAAGGTCGGCCATAGAGAGGAATATTGAGTGAGAATTACAGAGCATTGCAGAGGAGAAGAAGTCATTTTCCCGAGGAAGAGTTGAGCATCCTAATACACATTTGTAGTGTTCTTCCTTGTGTTTGGTGTTTCTTGTTTCTATGGATTTGATGGTTGTATCTTCTACTTATATTTACTCTCATTTCAGTATGAACTAATTGCTTTTAAGTTGGGTTTGAATATTTGAACTCTTATTGTAATGATACTTTAATCTTTAATATAGTTATGATACATTTCATTTCGTTTTAGCCAAATGGGTTTATTGTAGCAATGTTCATATGGCCAATCAATGTTTGATGTGTTGCTTGTTAATTAGATGCTGAGAATGTTTGAGAAATAAGGAATATCATTTGATTAATACAAGCCCTTAAGGTCATACAACAATATGAGGAGAATACATAGGCATATGGGTGCTTCCTTGTATGATTGTTAACAAACCGGGGATTAAATATGTTGTTTGAGTCCAAATCTACATAAACATATGTTAGATTTAAGCTTAGGGAAAAAGCTTGTAGAATATTCAACGGAACAGTACGAGATCTTAGGAGTTTGAATCAAGTGAAATGCCATGATGAATTATGTTGTAGCAACATTCATAGCATTACAATAGGAGGGATTTCATTTGAACCTGACTTACCTTTAGTCGATTACTGAACTGATTGTTGCCACCTGCCTTATTGGTTAGAACTCTTACTTAGGTTATCACAATTGCTTAGCTTAATTTAGTTGCAGTATCATTTAATAATTCATTCCATTAATTTTTTTTTTTTTTTTTTTTGATATTGCTCATATTAGCTTAATATCATCAATATTCCATTGTTGTTACATTGCTGGAGCATCGATAAAGACTGATTAATTTTACAATCCCTGTGGGAATGATATTCGATTCTTTGAATCTAAATTACTTGTCGACCATGTATACTTGCGTGCATGTGTTATTGTTTAGATCAGACAACAACAATCATCTCGGACAATGGGAAATAGCTCGGCAGTGAAGAATTCTAGGCATTCTGCGACTAACTCGGTATCAAGAAAAGCTTCTCAGCAGTTTACCGGCCTTAGAAAAAAGGGCAAGTCGAGACGTTAAACAAAGTCATAAAACATGCGTTGAAATCTAAGCTCGACGAAGTGAAAGGGAACTGGGCTGCGAGCTCCCCGAAGTGCTATGGGCATACAAGACAACAGTAAGGACTGCCACAGGAGAAACCTGTTTCTCCTTATAGTATGGATGAGAAGCTATGACCCTAGTAGAAGTCGGACTTGATACATTCTAACGCGAAGATTTTAACGAAGAAAAAAATGAGGTACTAATGCGTTAAAGATTGGATCTGATCAAGGAACATCGAAACAAAACCCAACTGCGAGTAGCCTCGTATCAATAAAAAACTAAGATGTGCTTCAACTCGAAGGTCAGGAACAGAGACTTCGAGGTCGAAGACCTCGTCTTGAGAAAAGTCATCCCGTGCACGAAAGAAATAAATGTCGGAGCTCTCAGATCAAACTGGGAAAGCCCCTACAAAATCTCTTAAAAGCTCCTACCATGGACCCTCCACCCGAAGGTTTTAGATGGCACAAGGATTCTGAGAGCATGGAATGTTGAAAATCTTTGAAGGTACTACCAATAACCAAAATGATATATCTCTATGAGAGTGGATATCTTAATCTGACTCTGTGAAAATTGGTAAATGTCGAAGATAGGCGTTTCATCTCTTAGTCCATGAACCTATTGTTTCACCTGCTTTGCAAGTCGAACTGATAAAAGCTTGATTGGGTGCTACCAAAATGTGCAAGTCATGACACAAATTCCTAAACCCGCAGATTAATATTGTACATCGTTCAACTTGAAGTCTCCTACTTAAAGAAGACGACCTAGTTGTAACTTGAGAACCTGAATACCTGGAAGGGCAACGTCGCCGTAACTTAAATGTAAAGAGGGCCAGTTCCACAACTCAGTAATGGAAGAATCAGATAAAGATCTTCATACGATCTTAACTCAATGTCAAGACACCGAGGCAGATCCAATATACCTTGGCAACCAAATAATCGAGACGGGCTTACCGCCACGACTCGAGTTGCCTCGAGACGGACTCCGCAGATGCCACTTGATAGAGATCCCTCAGAATAGCGCCCGCTGCCATAGCTCAAGGACCAAATAACAAGTGGCAATCGAACTAGCTAGTCGGCAAAACGAAGCTTATAACCTATATGGGACTTCAGAGACACAAGTACCTCGCAGCCACTTAACACCAACAAAATACACATTTCGTAATTACACGGATAACGCAAAAGGTATCAAGACAACAAAATAAGTTTGATCAAAAATATTTCATTAATAATGAGTATTTGTTACAGGAGAAAAATATTAACAAAAGAGAAAAAGGAAGGATCACTCAAAGTCAAGCGGCAGGATGGTCTATGTCTTCTCCTCCAACAGGATCGATGCCACTAGCAACATCAGATCTAAACTTCTCTATCTCCTCCTAGTAGTAATCAGGGAGGAAGAAGAAGTTAGTGTCAAGATCCCGCTCCCAAACTACCTGGCTGGTTTATAGGTTCTTGTTTTGGTTCTGGGTACCCTGTAAAATTACATTACCCTCCTATTATTCAAAAAATTTACAAATACACCCCCAAAAATTCAAAAGACCCTTTATTTTTTAAAAAATTTCAATTTAGTCTCAGTTCTTACCTAGGTACCTGGAGCTCGATTCCAGTTTCGATTGCAATTTCTATAGTAGTGGAACCAAAACCACCCAATGCCGGTTTCGATTTTTTAGAACCAGAACCCTGAGTACCCGCCGGTTCTGGTTTTACCCTATTTTTTTGCCCACCCCTACCCCTAAGAGATCGGCTAATTTGGACAGCCCCAAGATTTTCAAAAAGTCTCAAATTCCCTCTACCGTCATAACACAGTTTGACCAAGTTAAATGTGAGTTGACTTAGATGAGGGTATTTTGGTAATCTAACAAGAACTCAGAGACTGAGTTGACTCAATGAAGGGCATATAAGCTAATTAAAAAAATGAAGAATTTAATCAAAAAATATTAAGACAATTGAGTAATTTAACATATAAACAAACAATTTTACTTAACCTAGGATACATTCAATAAAGAAAACCAAAAAAGAACCCATTTTTTACTCTGTTTGTGCTCAAACGTCTTCAAAGTGGTCCACATAGCACAAAGATTTACCAATTAGGGGTGTGCAAAATCGGGTACCCGAACCGGTTTGGTCTAAAATTCGGGTACCCGAATTTTTGGGTACCCCTATTTATGTACCCGGTAACTGAACCGAAATATAAGGGTACTCGAAAATTAGGGTGGGAAACTGGATACCCGATTTATAACCCGAATTTGGTTTTGCAATTTGCATGGGTAAATTTGTAACATTTCAAAAAAAATATACTTCTCACAATTCAACAAATTGGTTTAATACAACAAACACAGAAGGTTTTCCATTATAAGTTATAACTACTAAAAACAAATACAATACATAATTTACCAAAAAAATAAAAAAAGTAATTAAAGTCTTTTAAATTTATTTCACCAAAAAGTCCATAGAAAATTAGAAACAAAAAGTCTTTTACATTTATTCCACCAATTCACCAAACACAAGTTTGTGTTACACAACACTACAGCAAGGAACATAAATCTATAGTAAACGCCCCAGAATCATACTAGCAGACTTCAAAATCACTTATGGTGTCCTTGGATGTGCAATTATGAGAATGCGATTAATTTTTAAGCCTTCTTTCTTTCAATAACTGACTTATTTCAAATGCAATGGAAAATTCCATGAGGGATTCTCCTAAATTAAAATTGCTAAAGTCCCACTAAGATGCCTCGACTTCTTAAAGCATGTAGCTGATTATTCAATACAAATGATGAACAAGCTAAACTAACTAACACCTTATCAATTAATGTTGGTTGGTATCCAATTAAGTAGCACCAAAATTTAATTACAGAAGGGTGATGTCTTGTATACAGATGATGTTATAAATAACCTGATGACTAATGAGAGTAGTATTGTTGTTTAGGAACATGAATACGTAAATTATATTGATTAAATACTAATATAATCATATCGGTTTAAATTAGCAGTTGGCAAACAAATTGAAAGTATTATAATAAATATCATCCAAACAATCAGACATCCACGAACAAGGGCTTAAATGAAAAGCTTTACACAAAATCATAAATAATAATGAATAATGATACTGAGAGTCTGAGACCCTATAGGAAAATTGTTAATTCATCCTTCTAATTAATTAGAACGTATGCTATTATTATTATTGTCTCCAGCATATGGGCATACCTTATCAAAGACGAAGAGCGACAATGAAGAGTGGAGAACTGGAGATGGACGGATGAGTGATGACGATTGGAGAAGTGGAGACTGGAGAGTGGAGAATGGATAGCGACAGCCAACAGGGAGGAGCAGAAGAAGAATTGAGATTTTAGATTTTTAGGTTAATTTCAATTTACAATTGATTTGGGAAAATTGGGAGGAAAAGCCAAAAAAGGGATGGGTATTGGGTAATGAGCGTAAATAAGGCCTAATGGTCTAATAGTAATGGGCTAATGGGTATTAAATTATCAGAATTTTTTAATTTAATTTTTATATAAACCGGGTTTCGGGTATCCAGTTTTATTATTTATGGTGAGCCGATACCCGAACCGAAAATTCAGGTATCTTCAAAATAGTATCCAAACCCAAACCCGAAAAATCAGGTATCCGAAAATTCCAATTCGGTTCGGTTACCATGTTCGGTTCAGGTTCCGGATATTTTTGCACACCCCTATTACCAATACACAAAAATACTTGGTCTTTCTTTTAAGAAGGTTTATTATAGAGGTCATTTGACAAATTTCACAAAAATTGTTCAACTTTGTTGAATGGTGTTATGATAACAGGTGTGAACCCGAGACTTTCTTAAAATCCTGGGGTTCTTAGATTAGCTGATCTCTCCAGGGAGTTTAACAATTAACCAAAAAGTTTATCAATACAAAAATATTTGTAATTAATTAATGAATGTGATGTATGTATTATTTAAGGAGTTAAATGATATTAATCCCTAAGGTACGATAAAATAACACAAAATACCCTGAGGTTTCAGAAATAATATAAATCTCTCTATCGTTAAGTTGTAGGTTTTAAAATAAACGGTAGGAGCATAGTTTGGCAATATTTAACAGGTCATTAATGATCCATTAACGGCAAATGAGTTTTTGTTATTATATCATACCTCAAATGGGTCTATGTCTTTAACTCATTATTACACTTGTTGTATTTGTAAAGAATACGAACTAATAGGGACTAAAGTGAAAATTACATAATTATTGGAGCTTAACTAAACCATTATTTCTTTCATTTTAGACATGCACTAGAAAAATATGGGGGCTTGTTGATGGTCATTTTGTCGAGGGAATGTCAATCACATAATCAAAGCCTAGGGATGGGTGTTGGACCAACCCAGTCAGAGGCTTGCCCCTCACCGCCCCTAACGACGGAGTTTTTTCGTAAAAATATAGTGTGGGTATGGGTGCGGGTCTAAAAACTAAACTCGTCCCCCAGATGCAGGGCGGGTGTGGGTGTGGGGATGGTATAGGCCCCACAACCGCCCTGTCCCTAATTCTAAAAAAGCAAAGTGTAAGAAACTAATAATATTATAGTTTTACTTAAGCTTTTCAATGTAAAAATATGTTTGTTTGAAAATTTTCATAGAATTTTAATCATATGATAAAATTAGTTCATATTTTTATAATTACTACACTAGTCAAATTGTTTACCTTGTAAAAAAATGTGAATAATTAAAAAGTTGTCTTCCCAACCTAATCCATATTTAATTTGAATAACCATGTTTGATTAAACATGATATTATAATGCTTTTGTTATTACATTTATATTAATTTATGAGATGAAATTGACGATTTAAATTAATAAAATGACATAAAATCTAACTAACATAATAATAATTCATTAATATAATTAATAAGAAGAGGGTGAGTGAAAATGTTTTTTTCTTTTCATTTTGTTTTTCCCCAATATTTTGATCAAACATTTGGTGCTTACAATAATTATACAAGTTTGATGTTTATTATTTATTAAATGCATATGTGTCTGTTTCATAAAGATTATGTTTTAATACACATTTATTTATTAAATATGGTAAAATGAATTTTCTCTTCAATAACATTATCATCAATGATACGACCATCGTAATAATAATTTTATTTTATACAAAATAAAAAAAAAAAAGAATAAAGAACCCGCTAGAGATTTCCGATAAAACCCCACTAAGCGGGGTGGGGATGGGGTCGCCCTTCCCCTGCAGGTGTTGGGCTTCTTTGTCAAACCCTCCCCACCCCCTTACCGTCCCTATCAAAGCCCAATTATGCAATTAAGGTACAAAGCTACAACTTAAATTTCAAAATTACATTTTGGGCCCAAATGACACCTTTTGGATCCCAAATAAAGCCCATGACATTGTCCAAATACGGTAAGGCTTTAACATTCTCTGACATGTAAGATTCTACCATGTCTTAGATTCATAAACAAATACTGAAAAATCGAAATAAAATCAGGACAAGTTATTGTTTTTGGGATTTTGTCTCTATACGCTGTATTTTAGAAAACAAAATTCTAGGATGGGTATGGTTCAAGGTTCTTTCTCTACGAAATCAATATGGATGGTGTATGGACATGGCTAAGAGATGTTTAGGTTCTAGTTGATGATGTAAATAGACTATAATTGATGTGGGGGTGCGGTAATATGTTTGTGGCAAATGGCAATGGTGTTTATGGAGAGTTGGAGGTTTGCTCTTTCACTAGGCTCTCAAGATAAACGATGGATGTCAATATGGTGGATGATCACATCATAAATGTGTAAAAGGTTGGCCTTTATATAGAAAAAGGCTTGGGTAGGAGATAATTGTTAAAGAAAACAATTTAAAAGAGACAAATAGAAAAGGGAAGTGAAAAATGGAAAAGTTGATTTATCAAGGAATTCAACTTAACAAATGTAAGAATGTGTCCAAAAAAAAAAGATTTTTTATAAGATAAATCCTTATTGAAATGTAAATAATTTAATAAATAAAAGAGCAAATTCACATGGATGAAAATGTGGCTAGATTCTTTTAGAGAAATAATCAATAAAAGTTATTCCTGTTTTGAGAAATCAAAAGCTTTTATAAAGAATAATATGTGAAAAATATCTTCAATATTTTGTAAAAAATAAATAAAAAATAAAATGCATAAATTATGAATTATATTAAGATAATCCAAAAAATTATGCATAATTAATTTAACTTCGGGATTAATTGAGAGGATTCATAATAAATAGAATTGTTGATACGAAAAATTGCACCAACTTGACAGACCTGATTGGCCTTGTTCGGAATCGGAACGGGTGTGTGTGTGATTGAATGATAACCAGCAATGAACAATAAAAATTGCAACAAATGCAAAGAACATCATAATTTTAAAGTAGTTCGACTTATAAACTCAATGCGTACGTCCACTATATGCGTCTATTGATTAATTTTCTCAACCCCTTTTTCTTAGAAAATGGGAGTATTTATACTAATCTAATTCACAAGGTAAGTCCGCCAAATCCGGGATTACAAATTTAAAAGGAAAGATATCCCGAGATCTGGGGGATTTGACGATCAGATTTGATTTGAATCCGAGTTTATCCCTACATTTTGGGAATAATGCTTATCTTCAATACTGACTGCGCTTTACTATGAGCCCACTCATTTGTCGAGTTCATGTATTTGCCGACTTTTGAATAATATGAGTGTCATCTGAGTCAAACATACACTTTGGCAATGTCATCATTTTTTCCTGGCATAATCTAATTCAACTCTCTATCGACTTTTTTACTTTCGATCCTATACCCAACTTATGTGGACTTACTGCGAAAAACCCCACACAACATCTACCCCCCAATGTTTGAAGGTTGATGTCCAAATGCAAAAACTAGTATTCTATGAGTCTGTCACCTCGAAATTTTAAACGTTTACCTTGAAAAACGGTCGAGCTAGCCTGTCATGCATTTAATGCTTCTCGTTGTCAGTTACTATTACAGCTGGCCACGTGCGAAACGTCGCTTCGTGTGTCAGCGGTTGTCATTATGGAGTTCGACGGTCACGCAACTTTTTTTTTTATCGCACACACATGTTAGTCTTGGATGGCTCAGATCGCCCCCACAATGAAAGGCCAGGATTGCTCGCCCAATCGACGACTGTGATAAGTTCCAGCCCGAACCCTATTTACTATAAAAGGGTGGTTAAACGTTTTCGTTCTTCACTCTCTCATTCTTGGCTAATACTTTTCGAAACTTTCTCTCTACTTCCAGTCTGTCTGCTTTCTCCGGTGGTTCAAATCGTCAAACCTCCAAGTAAGTGGCTTTTCTCTCTTCTTTTGCCATTTTCGTTGTTGTTTTCATGAGTAAGTAGATAGAACTTGCCTGCTTAGTATTGTAGGGGTAGCTCTTTAGGGTGTGTTTGGTTCGATGTGTTAAAAGATTACTCCGGTACTTTATCTTGTAATCCGGCCATTACCATGTTTGTTTACCAAGTAATAAAAGATTTCGGTAATCTTCTAATATCAATAGTGGTTACTGTTGGTAATATAGAAGGTAATCAGATTATCAAGCCAATAGGTGGTATTAAAAGATTACCGAGGTAATCTAACTTTTATTTCAATTTTACTCATAATTAATAATCATTTCAGACACAAATGTCATCATATGTCTATTAAATAACAATTATTATTATTATTATTATTATTATTATTATTATTATTATTATTATTATTATTATTATTAATTACATTTATTATTTTCATTTATTACTATTATTATTATTATATAAAATACAAATAAATAGTAATATTATTATTATTATTATAATACTATTAGGGGCCGTTTGGTTTCGGAAATGTTTTATTACCAAAAATATAGGATTACTGGGAAGATAGATTACCTTGAAGATTACTGAGTAATGTTATATTATTATGTTTGGTTAGATTGGTGGTATAAATAAT
>WYDK02000008.1:1675438-1688047 GCA_009867345.2 Toxicodendron radicans
AATGTATTCTTAATGAAGATGTTGGTGTTTCTGGAACAGTTAAATTTTCAATATTGGATTTTTGTGTGGAGGATTCAATATTCAATTGGTGAAGTTTTTTATTTATTTCTTCCATAAATTCTTGTTTATTAGTTAAGGATTTTGATGTTTTTAGTGTTAAAGGAATATTATGAGGAATAAACAATGGTTTGTTTTGTGAAGGTTTGATTGGTTTGGAAGGATTATCTAATATTACAAATTTTGGTTTTTCTAAAATATTTTCTATTTTATCTAATTGTTGTCCTATTGTTTTTAAACATTGGTTAGTGAAATTATTTTGTTGTTGGATGTTTTTTATGTCATTTCCATTGACTTCATGTAAGTTATCCTTATGTTTAAAAGGGGTAGTTTTTATTTCAACACCTTTATAGGGTATTGTGACTTCTGCTAAAGGTGGATGATGAGATTCTATTATTGTGGTATTATTTCCATTGGATACCATCCAACTTTGGTGGCATGTTTGGACATTAATAGTTAAGTTATCATGAAACCATTGAAAAAATGGGGTATGAGTTTGATTTAATGTTAAGAAATCATAATATTCTTGTTGAATTTTTTTTTTCTTTTTTGGGGACAATATTTTCGAAAGAAATTATCTCTTAAAGTGTGATTATGTTTAGAATAAAAATGTTTTCTTAAGTATTCTTTATTAATTTCGAATTTTTCAAGCATATTTAATTCTAAATGGGTTTAGATGTCGGAGTAAGTTGGGGACATTGATGGTGATGTGTCATATTGATTGGTGTGTTGGGAAGGTGTTTGAACCGAATAGAAAGCTTGTGGTATTGTGGATGTATTTTTTAATCCTTCAAGATTTATTTGTCGTGAACCAGTACTTACGGAAAACCTAGACTGACTTGATTGAGGAATTTCATTGAGGATGGCTTGAGTTTTGGTATGCGGATTTATTCTTTGGGAATGTGATCTGTTGAATCTTAGGTTGACGCTTCCATCAAGATTTTCTGTGATAGATTCAATTTCAGTGTTTTGTATGGGCTGAGGGATTGGTCTTGGAATTCTTAGATTTAATGGTAAAATTGGATCATTTAATTTCCAATCTAAAGGTAATTATTTGGTTCCAATGAATAGTTTGTGGAATGGAAATATTGGATCTTGAGAAATTTGTTTGAAAGAGAATTGTATGACCTTTTAGATCTTGAGTTATGGCTCGGGATTCAAAGGCTGATTGATAGCTTTATATTGGATCCTATAGATTAATGCTAAAGGCATAGTTCCGGGTTTTAATTTGTAACCATGAGTTTTAATGTTTAAGGTTAAAGTATCTTGTATATTTTTATCATCTAAAGCGACAGTAAAGCTTGGGTAACAATTAAAGTAGATCGGGCCATTAGAAAGGCTGGACTCGATTGATCCTAAAAGGGAATTTTGGAATGTTAATCTTCTACAATCTCGTAAACATGCAAGAATTACAGTGTTCATTCCTTCTAAGCTTAGAGGTTTAATTCCTACTTGGATTAATCCTATATGGAAGTAATTATAATTTTTCTTGTGTGAATAGTTGGGTGATTTGAGTTGAATTATCATTACTGATTTTTATAGTTTTTTCTTCAGTTTTGATAATATATTTAGATCTATTAAGGGGATTAACTCTGTTTAGAGAATAAAGTTTACTTTCTTTATAAACATTAGTAACTTCTATTTTAGGGATATTCCATTTATCAAATTGTTTTTGTAAATCTTTAGGGCTGATTATTTGTTTATATTTTGTAATTCTTGATTATTAACAACTGTTTAGTTTTCTTCTTGATTTATGCAGATTACTTCTTGATGAACGATATGTTTATCTTTGAAACTTGAGCTTGAAGCAGTAGACATTGACCTAGATAAGTTTTCCATTTTATTTGTTGATTATTTCGTTCCCTACAGTGTTTGATCTAAGGGACTTACTATGGACTCTTTTCAATTTGGTGTTGAAGTTTTTTAATTTTCTGAATTATTATAGGTTCGGTTAAATGTTTTTCAATTATTTTATTTTGTAGTTCTTCATGAAGAAAATTTATGTGGTTTTGTTTATTTTATATATATATATCCTATTCAATGATAACCCAAGATATACACATATTAGTTTATTAAAATACTAAATAATAATTGAGGGATTTGACAAACCTGATTGTGCCATTGATTGATGCCGAAAAGTTTCTTGACATCTCAAATCGATTGATTGTCAATTGTAGGACTCGTCTTCCTTTCTAATAACACTCTGTATGATGATATTTTGGAATGAGGTTTTAATCTATCGTACGTTTGGAAATGGTACTTAGCCCTTTTAATAATAATTTATTGGGCCCTCCTATTATGAGCTCAATAAATTCTATAACCCACACTTGTATCGTTATTATCCAGAGTAAATATGAATTGTATAAGGCTTTCCAAAAGAATGATCACAAAGTCCATTAGAATATTTCATTGGACTATATATATCTACCTGATTTTATTAAAGTTAAAACACAATTAATGTTAGCCCACATAATGAAAATTTCTAACCAAAACTTCTTCTAAAAAATGTTGGAAATATTTTTGTAAAGAGTGGTGTGCATTAGTGTTTATGTGGAAGTTAACTACCACATAACTAATAGATTTTGAATGTCATGTTAAGGATATTTACTTATCAAAGGTTTGAACTCTTAAAGGAGAATAGTCGAAAATTTAGAGTTTGGACGTGAAGAGACAAGATATGGAAAAATTGTCTACAACTATAATTGGTTGTACCAGTCGTAAGTGAAATAATGAGTACGCCATCATGTGAGTATTGTATGGATAATTTTATAACGAATTTGTTCTTTTGTTTATTAAGACTAAAGTTCTCATGGTTTTTCCTTATTCAAGGCTTCCAAGTAAAAAATGATGTTAATGCGGATGATTTATTAATTGTAGAGATGCTTATATGTTGTTTATCATTAATTAAAAGTTTGATTTAAGTATCTCTAAATAGCTAAGATGCTTTTAAAAAACTTACATGTAAAATTTGGATTTAGTTTTAGAAAACCAATTCACCCCCGTCTTGGGTAAGCCGTTGATCCTTTCAAAGGTTTAAGATTCAAGGTTCACGGTGGGGGAGAATGTTGTAATGCCATATCAGATATACGCGAGTTAGGTCTTGCTTTTAAGTCATGTTTGTTTGGTGTTAATAGACTAGGGAATGAGAATCCTATTCCCAATCCCTTCTTTGGTTCATAGGAGTGGCGTAAGGAATGAGAATCATGATTCCTTAAAAAGGGGTGTAGTAGTATTTCTCCCAAATTTGGGAGGAATGTTAAAATGTCTAATTTACCTTTTTTTTAAATTCAAATTTCTCACTTTACATTGAAAAAAATTTAATTTAAAATTAAATAGTTTATAACTTAATAATTATTTTGTTAAATTATTAAAATTAAGTATTTAAACATTTTAAAATTTTCAAAAATTCAAAAATTTTAAAATATTATAATTTTTTTCAAAAACTTTAAAGTTTTCCAAATTTTGAAAAATCTAAAAATTTTCAAATCGGTTAAAGTCCCCCACCAACAATTGTCCATCACCTTGTCCGCATCACCGCTAGTGCGTGAAGGATTAGAGGCTAGCAATAAGCTGCTCTAGGCAGATCCTAAGCATTGAAGGCTAGTGTAGCAATGTCACAAGTGGTTAGGGATGGGCATTAGACTCGTCTTGTTGGGGGCCCGCCCCACCTCGCCTGGTTCTAGGCGGGGTTCACCCGCCAAAATTGGGTGCGGGTGCGGGTGCAGGTCTGGGTCTAAAAAAAACAGTCACTGGGTGCGAGGCGGGTGTGGGAATAGTATTGGCTCCACACCCCACACCCGGTGAGATTGCTAGAAAATATAGTATAATAAACTAATAATACTATAATTCTAATTAAGTTTTTCAATGTATAAAGTATGTTTGTTTGAAAATTTTCATTGAATTCTATTCATATGCTAAAATTAGTTCATATTTTTGTAATTACTAAACTCGTTAAACATTTGATGCTTATGATAATTACACAAGCTTGATGTTTATTGTATATTGAATGTATATATGTCCGTTTCATGAAGATTATGTTTTAATATACATTTATTTATTAAACATGGTAAAATAAATTTTCTCAAATGCTGATATAATATTAGTTCAACAATATTATCATCAATGATACAACCATCGTAATAATATTTTTATTTTTATTTTTTTTGGGTAAGTGCGGTTATAAAAAATAAAAAAGAATAAAGAACCCACAGAAGATTTTTCCTAATAAGCTGGGCAAGGCGGGGAAGGGGGCAGGTGCGGGGTCTCCCCTCCCCTAAGAGGCAGGTGCGGGGCTTCTTTGTCAAACACACCCCCGGGTGTTGGGATGAGTGTAGGGGGTGGGTGCGGGTGCGGGGGACCATGCACCCGCACTTGCCCCGCCTCGCACCATGTCCATCCCTACAAGCGGTGCTCCTCGATCACTGTTACCGTGTGTGACATCACTTCTCCCGTCTTAGGTGGTCAAGATTTGTCTAGATTGGCATATCGTTGGCCTTTGATCGTTCAAGTGTTGAAGGTTACGTCAACAACATGACATTATGTTGCCTATCAACGACTTTAATTGGCCTTTACCAGTTTTAAGATTTTGAAATTTTAAAACTTTTAGATTTTTGAAATTTTGAAATTTTTTCAACTTCTAAATTTTTTTCAACTTTATATTAAATAAAAGATGAAATTTATATTTTTTAAATAAAATAAATTAGGGGTATTTTCATCCAAACACAACAAATTTTATTAGAGTTGATCATGATTCCTTATTACAAGCAAACAATATAATCCCATTACATTCCTATGTAATCTTTTACATTCCGATCATTTCCATTGCCAATACATATTTATATTCCATTCCAATCGGGAAACCAAACGTGGCACTAATAAAATGCAATTAAATTTACGTATAAATATATAAAGTGGAAGGGTCCAATAGTGATGGAGCCCAACAAGTTCGGCCCAAATTTTCAAGCCCTTTGTTTAGGCAACCCCCAGTCCATAATAAGGCGGTGGTTTAAAGCAGCAAAATCATAATACTGAATAAATTTCCATTTACTGACCCAAAAAAAAAGAAGAATAAATTTCCATTTCACTTCAATTTTGAATCAATCAAATTCAATCGTTAATGGAGGAGAATTTCAGAGTTCGAGTAGAAAAGATCTTCGGTTCACTGGCTCCTTCCGCCTCCACTCCTTGGTCTCTCACCGACGACGAGGTGGAGAGGCGGCGGTGGAAACTCCAAGAGAAAGACACCTCGGCCAGAGACGAAACGCCCTGTTCCTCCTCGTTTTATGATTTCTCCAAGAAAGATGGAAATGAATGGGAAATCAGATCTTCCATTGGCTTGGATAACACTCTCGACAATGAGGTACTATTTATTTTTATTAATTCTTTTTTGCTTTTGTAGTAGATATAGGTTATTTTAGGGATAAACTGAGAAATATGCTTAATTTATAAATTTTATTATTCTTTTTTAGGCAGTATAGACTCAATTTAAGATTTAAAGAGGTAATTTATGTAAGAAAATGGGAAGTAGGATACAATGAAGTATGAGTGAGGATTGGCACTTGACATTGTTACGGACAATGTTGATGTTTAGTGGTGACAATTTCAGTAGAAAAATCTGACAATTTATTGATTAATTTTCTTGGAACTTGTTTGGGACTCTTTTTGTGTTTTGGGTTGTAGGGCACACATTATGGACACTAGAAGGCAACAAAATTACTTATTTTCATGTTTATTATGTGCAAAAGGAAAAACTCATTTCCCATGCATCGGAAAAGGTGCATTTGTTTAATTTTTCTAATAGCATTATGAATAGCATTTGTGAAAAAGTATTTTAAGTTGAGTTGAGTTGAGTTTTATTTAATGGAATAGGATTTGAATTTGAAAATGTGTTTGGTAAATTTTTTTTAAAAGGTTTTTTTAGTATATTTTTAGAAATATTTAGGTTATTTTTTTAATCTCTAACATCTGTTAAATTAGCTAAATAGTCTCAAAATAAAAGTTTTAAAAAATGATGAATGCATCCCCACCCATAAAAGGTCGTCGGCGTTTGGTAATGTCACGACGCATGGCCGGTCGGATCTAGCCGGCCGTGCACCGATAAGGCCTTTTGTGGCTAGATCAACGGTCACAGTTTTGGCTGTTAACGGCCAGATCATCGAATCTAGCCGGAAAAGGCCAAAACGGTGCACGGCTGGCCGTGAGGTTGCCGGTGGCCAGATGTCTTCTTGTGAGTGGGCGTGTATTTGTTAGTTTTTAAACTTTTATTTTTGTGGAATAAAATTAGAAAAATGTTTTGAATAGGATAGGATTTTGGATTGGATTTCTGGAATATTAAAACAAACATGTATTGGATAGTATTGGATAGGATAATAGGATCGGATAGCATTGGGAAAAATTTAACAAATGCACACTTAAAATCTTTTATTTCTAGGGCACAGTTATGACAACCCTTGTGTTTTGTTTGATTTTATGGTATGATGGGCTGCGTATGTTTGTTTGAAAATTTTTCAAGTTGTTCAAAATGAATGTTAAGTTGGTGTGTGTTAGGAAAGTTTCATGAAGGGGAGAGTGAATATGTGTAGGTGTTCTTTCTTTCTTGTTTCTTCCTATATTTTCTTTTGATAATTTACTTTAGAGCTAATATGTTTTATGGCTGCATGCAGGAAGAGGAAGATGAATTTGACAAAGTAGCTTCGGGTAGAGAAAATGCTGGTGAGCGCTTATATATGAATGATGTAACCAATCGAGGCTCTTATTTGAACATGCACAATGTGCTTCCCAACTCAGTAAATGGGACTAAGGACCCACGTGCTAATCACCACTCAGCAAGAACTAGGCTGAAAGAAGATAAAGATGAAGCTCAAAAAATGAATTTTCCTCATCCTGTTTCTGGTACAGCAGTTAAGGAATCACATGCTAGATTATCTGAAGATAGTTGTCAACGGAAGTCTGTATTTAAAAGGAAGAATAACGTTGCAGATTCTAAGCTGCAAAAGCGTGTCAGGTTTGACCCTGGTTGTAAAATTGATAGTGAAAATGCATCAGAAGAATTTGAATATTCTTCTTTCAGCACCTCTTCAATGAATCCTACTGATTCAGATGATGGATCTCAGGTTGCACATAATGCTTCTAGGATTCCGGATTACTTATTGAATCCTTCTAAGTATACACGCTACAGTTTCGATTCGTCGAGTGAACTTGATGAGGAATCCAACAAGAAGACTTGTATGGATTTGCTGAAGCTGGTCAAAAGCTCAAAGGCTAAAGAGCTGGGGCCAGAGCTGGAGAATGTTTCTGGTAATCTTCCAAAGTCAGTGACTTTTATCCCAAAGAAGATGTCTGGTGATGCTAAAGCTGCAGACATTAGTAATGAGATCAAAGGAAACAAGGAAGATTATGGTGAGCTGTCCCTGCCTCGAGCAGGCTTTCCTGTTGGTATTGCTGCTGGAGAATCCCAACACTCCGAAGCTATTGCATTGGATGGCACCAAGCCAGAAACAACTGCAGCAACTGAGGACAGTGCTTGTTTCAAAAAACCCAGTCGCAATTATCGGGTGCAGTCAAGGTCAGATGATTCTGACTCTTAATGCTTTGCGAAATGTCTGAAAGACTGCAGTATGAGAATTTTGAAATTGAAACTCTTTTTTTTTCTTCACTATGTTTCGTATATATGTCTTCCAAATTTTGTTTAATAGTGTTCCAGCACAGCAATTGATTGCCCTATTTGTTAGATTTATGGGTTTATTGGAATGAATATTGTACCTATGCTAAAGGATGCTTTACTTGAAAATTCTCTTTTGTAGGTAATTGAGTTGTACATATACATGCATTCCTTCAGTTATAATTTTAGTCTTTTGGTAATTTTGCCTTCTTTTACATCAAGAGTCTTTAAATTATATGTTTGTGAAATAAAAAAATATAAATATTTCAGAATTGGTTTAATAATGAATTTTTTATTTTAAGTTTAACTATTATTTAAACATTAGTTCTAAAATCTTAATACGATATTTTTATTAACTATCAAAATTAAGGATTTATTTATGCATATACTATATACTTTATAATTAAAAATATTAAGTGTTAGATTATCTGCTGCTTGTTTGTCTCCTAACCTTTTCGATTCTAGATTGATATCTTCTTTTTGATTTCTACGTTCAAATTGAGAGTCTTAGTTAACCCCTGTATTGACCCCATACAAACCTTGTTAAGAACAACTGCCTTTTCTCATATAAGAAAGAATGTTTACAGTACTGCGTTTCTCAGAGCTTTTGATTTCTATGTGTTTTAATTTATTGTTTTTAGCCCCTGGATTCCAATCCAACGCACGACAGTGTAACTCATGTTTACTTAGTTAAGTCTTAAATTATTGAGCCAAGAATAACCACTGTAAAATCAGCTGGGGGAAATCATAAACATATTTTGCTAATGGCATAAGTTTGCAAAACTTGAAAAATAATTGAAACAGCACTGAGAAAGGATTATGAAAAGATAATTTTTCTTTCTTGTGAACGTCTGTATTTCTGCAAGATTTTGAATTTGGAATTTTTTATGTGATAAAATGTAAGAAAACAAAAATTGTTAAACTATTTTAAGTACATAGTTTACATATAATGTTCAGTGATGAGAAGAAAAGGTTTCTCTCTGAAGTAGTGGAGGGAGAAAGCTTACTTGTCATTGTCTCTTTTACTGATATAGAAATGTACTATGAAAAGTTTTCGGGACATTTTTAGTGTTGGGATCATTGCTGAATGCTTATTGTAGATGGTCTTCAATTCTGGTAGGTTGTACAGACAGAAAAATCTTAATTTTCTTGCTTCCTTGTGTTGTTTATATGTGAGGTTGCCGCTATCTCCTTAGTTTTGGCTGAGCTGTAGCACCTCAAGTGAGAATAGTTTCTCAAAATTTTGGACATTTGAGTATCTCAACTGCAGCTTTGAGACGAGAAAACAACTCTTAAATTATCCAAATTTCGGAGATGCATCCACTCGATGCTTTGAAGTATAGAGAATCCTGCAGCTCCTCAAATCAGATGCATCTTTTAACGAAGAAATATGTCCTAAACTTCTCAGCTGTAGTTGAGCTCCTTGAGTGTAAGCCTGAAGTGCACAATGGAGTCACCACAGGTACTAAATCCTTTAAAATTTACACACCTGTTGTAAATTTTTCGAGTTATACCAAGTTGGTGATGTATAGGTCTCTCTTCCAAGGAAATCTTTGGTCTCATGAGTATTACGTCTATCAAACAATGTGTTAGTGAATTTGAAATGCTCAATTGCCTCATTTGTCATACCCTAAACACCTTGTAAGCATCATTTAACTTGTTTTGTGCATATAATCAAACTTTATTCATTTCTTGTATTTTTGTCTACAAGAAGTTTCTTTAGGCAATTTAAGTTCTTTTATCTTTCGTCAGGTTTTCTGTGACTGAAGAAGCTATGAACATTGTGATTTCAAGAATTGCTCCTAGCTCCATTGGCATTTCCCTACATGATATGAAATTGGTTTAATTAACCAAGTACAAAAGCTTAAGACAAATTATTAGTAAGGGTGAGCATGAAAATAGGGTAGTACCGGAACTGGCGGGTACCAAGGGTCCCGGTTCCGGTTCCTACCCAAAACCAGCTTGCAGAGGGTAGGTTGCGGTTCTGGTTCCTATTTGGTGGAACCGGCTGGTTCCGGTTCCACCAGTGTAAGGAACCGGAATGGGAATTGGAACATGGGTTAGGGTACCTTGTTGAGAACTGAGGGTTAATTGATATTTCATAAAATTATGGGGGTATTATGTAATTTTCGTTATTCAAAAGGGAATTAGGTTTTGAGAATAAGGGGAAAATATTGGATTTAGTTGTATTCATTTTCCCCTTCGTCAAATTAGCTCTCAAATCCCTCTGCGGACTGTGCTATTGATATTCCGATGGTCTCTTGCGGTGGTTTTCTCCGCTTTATACCATTGTGGAATCATCCTAATCCTTAATCTCCTGTCCAGGTAAACTAACTCAGTCCCATGCTGGTGGTTTCTCTTAAAGGTTTTGTTGTACTGGTTGGTCTCCTTGGTGTTTTGATCGGCTATCTACTCCAGAGAAGTTGATTAATGTTGTTAAGATGATTTTGAGGATTATTTAGTGTTTTGTGAACTTTTTGTTTTTTGGATCTGGGTCTGTTTCCATCAGACCTTTTTTAATGCTTCTTAAAGATTATTACTATAAATCACTCATGTTATTATGTTTATTTTCTTCTTCGTTTGTTGGAAGAATTTGCTCATATAAGGCTTAATTTTTGTTATCCTGTGGAAGGCTTATATTCATATGGTAAGTTATTGTGTAGTTTTTTGTATTTATGGATGACCTTGGTGAGTTATTGTGTAGTTTATTGTATTTATGGATGACTGTGGTGAGTTATAGTGTAGTTCACGGTATTTATGGTTGACTATAATTTATGAGTAGTTTTATATATTTTGGTTGAGTTGATTTTCAGTAAAGTTTGGTTGATTTTTTGTTAACATGATATTCTAGGAACTAATTTGTGAATGATTGATGGCATTCATTGATGTTTGTAGAAAGATGTGATTTTAGTATCAATGTATTAGCAACCTGGGAAGACTTATTGTTGTGGACTGATGTGTAATTTGGAGTCAAGTATTTGTTTTTAGACCAACTCCTGGTTTTTTTCTTCTGATAGTGTATGGTTTTCTACTGTTATAAGATGGTTGTTTCTTATGAATTGCAATTTTATGATATTTGATGTGTTTTTTGTTGTGAATTTAATCAAATAGATTTTTATTGAGGTGAGGTTCATGATAACGTTTTTGCAGTTGTAGTTCTGTGTATCTCATATCAGATTAACTATATGATTTTCAAACTAATTAAAAGCGTATTATTTTCGTTTGGAGTGTTTTGATCAGGTTTTGAAATCTCTTATTGCATCGATGTCATTTTGTAAATACTTTGCTACACGTTACAATTTGGCAAAGTATAGGACCAAGGTTCTTCAGAATATGAGTGTACTATAGATGATTGTTTGTTTGCACATGTTTTTGTGTTTTTGTTTATATAAATCTCATTGTGTTTGATATCAATGTCACGTTGCAACTATATTTTCCAATAGTTGTTATTTTGTTAATGTGTTTGTGTTTTGAGCAAATCGCACTACACAAATATATGCTGATATAAGTATTTCTTGGTTAGTTTTTTTTTTTTTTGGTAACCGGGGTTTAATCCACGCGATTCATTGAATACCTTACAAACCTAATGGATCAGGTAAGTCACAGATATGTTAGTAACCCACCAAGATGACTCCGGTCACAAACCCAATGGTTGTTCTTGGTTAGTTTTTCACAGCATGTATGCAAGTGCGCAACAGGATGTGCTTTTTTGTTTGAAAATTTCTTTTCAACGTTCTTTTTGTGTGGTATTGCAAGGAACTTGCTATATGACCCCATTAATTCTTTACCATAAGTCCATAATTGTCCTTTGTTTCTGTTTCTTATTTCAATTTTAAAAAAGCATCCAGCATTTTTATAAATTTAATTATCTTTTAACATATATCAATTATATGGTATCATATATCTTCAAATATGTACTTTCTTGTATTTAGTTAATTTCTTTCAAAATAATTTTATTCAATGTTTTTAACATAATAAATTACTAATTGATTTTCTTGCATTTATTTTGTAAACTTTAGAGCATTTCAAGTTCAACAAGGAATATCCACTAGGAATTCTCCAGATCATGAAGCATGAGATGTTATGTTATTTATATTTAAAATGTTATGTAACTTTAATTTTAGGAACAACATTTGGAAGTTGGAACATTTGTTATTTTTACTGTAGCGTGTGTCTGTAATTTCTGTAAACAGATGGGGGTGTATTGTAATTTTTAAGGGTTTATTTGTCATGTTTTAAACTAATAGGGACCACTTTGTAATTTTTTGGGGTACCTGTGTCCAAAACCGGAAGCTATGAAACAGGTTTTGGTTCCATCCTATTCTGGTTTCAGTTTCGGTTTCGATTCCTTAAAAATATATAAGGTACTCAGATCCGATCACCTCTATTAGGATGGACAAAAGTTAAATAAAAAATATGAAAATATGTTAGTTGTTTGTCCTATATTTGTGTAATGAACTAATGATTCTGCATTTATTTGGGTTTGTAATTATCTTAGTGGTTGAGAAAATATAGAGGAAAGTGTCCCAAATGGCGTATTTTTTTTATTTTAAATTATCTTGTGGTGTCATTCGCCTTGCTTTGTCCTATCATGGCTGAAAAGAACTTCCTATCATTGTGCGCATTGCTTTATTGGATACTCGTTTTGTCTAATATCAACATGTCTACATGGGAACATCTCAGACAACTCTTAATGTTGGAACAATCATCATGACACTGTTTTCGAATTTTAATATGCCACTGTTTGATGTTCATTGCTCTAAAGCCCTTAAAGTTCAACTCCAAATCACTGACCGGTGTTGAATTGAACTTTGAAAGTATTGCAGTTACTTTACACTATGAGATGGTTTGGCGATAATAATATAATGTTTCAAATAATCAAACATTATTTT
>WYDK02000008.1:1693179-1706679 GCA_009867345.2 Toxicodendron radicans
ACAAAATCATAACATCAGAAGAAGACATCAAAATAGCGTGCCAAATCTTTCCCAACTTAAAGAGAAAAAGTGATGCATATACGGAGATGAATCCATGCAACAAATAGTTGTGCTGAAAGGATCCACTTAAAGCAATTGAATTCCTCCCTAGAATGATCGGTTCTATCTTTTTTACTTTTCATCCACCACCCACAAGTTTAAGTTTAGAAGCTGTGACTAATCATTTCCCAATTTCGATTCCACAAATTTTGAAACGGTATAACTTCCGTTTCACCACCCAGTCAAATTTGGTTCTTGCTAAGATGGAAATATATATATTTTTTATTATAAAGTTTGTACTGAAACCTACCCCTTCAGCTAAACTACAAAAAACTCGTCAGGAAATTCATTTCCAGTCAAATCAAAGCCATCAAATCCTAGCTAAAGAGTTCAATTTTAACGTGCAAGTTAGTTCATCGGTGAGCGTATTGAGTAGTTCTTTTAAGGGTCCCATATCTCTTGTCTCAAACTCTCAATTGTGTACTTAGAAAGAGACGTCTATTTCATATTCAATTGCTTCTTTGTTTCTGCGTTTGGGGCCCTTCCTTCAGAAAATCCTTTAGTTCAGTTCTGTATTGAAAATTGCAGAGTTATCTTGTCCATTTCCATCTGAAATTGCACTTGTTTTCGAATTCAAAAATTTATTATATTCACTGTAAAATGTATTTCCAGGTTATCGTTCTTGACTTCTTGTCCAGTATAATACAGTGAATAATATGAAGGAAACAACTATGCCCCTTTCTTATTTACATGAACTGTTGTGTTTAAGTTGTTCATCTCCACTAAAGACAAATGAGCTACAGTCATAATCCTAAATTATTTTGGAGTGGCTAGAGGTAGTGTCAAAATCACCTTACTGCCTTTTAAATAATGTGATCTGACTATAAATTGTCACCTGAAACACCAAGTAATAATTTCAATTAAATATCAATTATTTGAAATACAAAAGTTGAGTATAAACATGTGAACAACTTTTTATTGATTAAGAATAAACAATAATTTATTTTTTTGCACTTTTTTCATTAAATCATAAGCTTATAGTTAAATTACTTTGTTGCCCTCCAAACCGTTACTTTTAACAGCCAAAATTGACGGTAGGAGAGGTATTTGTGTAATATGCCAATTTCAGATACTTCAGGGGGACGTAAATAGTTTAAACCCCCTCCAGTCATGTTCTTCTCAAATTTCTATATAATACATCTTACATCAAACTACCCACCCAAACCCATGGCTGCTCCTCTCCCAAACTAATAGCCACCTCCCCAGAACCAAACCACCAAATCTATCCACCTAAGAACTTATGGCAGCCCCCAAACGACACATACACAAAATACCCACTCAAACCCATGGCAGCTCCTCCAAAATTTTAGGCCCCAAACTATACAATCGCCAAATCCACCCGATTGAGCACATATAGGAGAATGTGATGTCTGGAAAGAAAAGAAGGCTAACAATGATTCAGAAAAGTCAAAGTTGGCACGGAAGAATCGAAGAAGAAAAGAATCAAAGAAAAAAGAAACCAATCTTTTTTGGAAGAATTGGAGAATATAATTATGTGTCCTGTGAAAGATTGGAGGAATTGGAGAATATAATTACGTGTCGTGCGTTAGACAAAAGAAGAGAATTATTTTTAGGGGTAATGCTACATATACATTATTTTCATACATCATTTTTGTATACATCATTATGTGACAAAATATGATTGAGTAAAAGTTTATTTTTTAATTTAAAATTACCCAATCATCTTTTGCCACATAATAATATATGCAAAAATTATGTATATAAATGATGTATGTAGGAGTGTTCAGAAAAATCCGGAAACCGAACCGAACCAGAAAATCGGATCGGTTTTTCAAAGAAACCGGTTCGGTTTTGGTTCAATAAAATGTATAAACCGAATTTCCGGTTCGGTTGTTGGTTTATAGAATTTTAAAAACCAGTTTTTACTTAACATTAAAAAAACCTAAAATCTCTAACCTTTTTTTCGGTGAATTTTTTAGGTTGATGTTTTATATGTGTTTAGATTGTGTTGGACAATAATTATATGTTTAGATCGTGTCGGATAATAATTTTTGAGCATTATATTAAGTTATTGTATTTTTAATATGATATTAAACTAATTAAATTAGATTTTTCAATTTAAATTGGGATAAACCGGTTCAAAACAGGTTAATCGGTTTTTAGAGACCAGTTAACCGTTAAACCGGTTCAGTTTACAAACATTTTTTCCTCAAAACCGGTTCGATTTCGGTTCAAAAAATAGGTAAACTGGACTCGTTAACCTGTTTTGTACACCTGTAGATATATGTGTAGTATTATTGTTTTTTTAGATGTTAAGTTTGACAAGAAAACAACTTTTTTCCCACCCAAGGTTTGCCTTAATGACACTTTCCCACCCAAAAAGTTTCAAAATACCACTTTCCCACCCAAAATTTGTATTTCGTTTACTATTTAGAATACACTTTTTAATTCGGTGGCTAACAGAGAGTAAACTCGATCCTGACTATTGGGGTTTTTGAAGAAGTGATGTCGGTGAGTCTTTTGTTCGTGGAAGGTTGGATTTTGGTGGTCGAGATTGATCGAAATCTGACTTGGAAGGAACAGTTGTGCGTTTTACAAATCGCTCGATTTTTTACTATTAGTGGGGTCAAAGGGAGCAAGGTTTTAGAAGTTTTGGTAAGTGATGATTGAGAAAAAAAATGGTGATAGTTTGGGGTCACAAAGATGTCGGTATCAGACGATGATTGGTCGGAATATAAATTTTGGGTGGGAAAATGATATTTTGAAACTTTTTAGGTGGAAAAAGTTAGTAAGGCAAACCTTGGGTGGGAAAAAGTTGTTTACTCTATGTTTGACTGAGGTAGTTTTGAAAGTTTAAAAGTATAATAAAAGTTTAAAAGTTAATTTTTTTTATCTAATAAAGGGTAAAAATAATTTAGTTTTATGTTTTTCAAATTTTTTGTTTGTGGTATTTTAGACATTACACAAAGTTTTGCATTAGGTAACGGAATTAAGTAACGGCCGTTAGTTTCAGGACTAATTTGCTACTGAAAAATCAACGTGTCTTGAATTGTTATGAAGGTATAACTCAGACGTTTGGGCTTTTACCTCTTATAGAATCACATCCCACACTGAGGCCAAAATTTATATAAGTGAGAGAGCATGAGTAGCTAAGATCTATTTGGTTATGCCACATAAAAGATTTGATCATTTTAGGGTGATCCTTTTGTCGATAGATGCTCCTATTACACTCGTAGTCTTTGAAGGATCATAACCAATTCTATAGTATCTACATCGAGAATTCAAATATTGTATAAGTCATTTGTCTGATCCTCGAAAAATTAGAGGAAGAAGAAATTTTTTTGGTTAGATGCATGGAATTAGCTAAGCATTTTCTTCAAATAAATATAGAACCCTAATGGATGGTTTTATGTCTATTTCCGGTTTTTCCTCCCGAGTTGAAACTGATCGTTCATATAGATAACGATAAACTAATGAGTTTAAATATTAATAAACTCTTCAACCTAAAATAAAATTAGTGAGTACCCGGCCCATTAGCTCTCCACTGTCACTCTATATGTTCTTCACCTAAGCAGCCCACTGCTTGTAATGACCTTGGGCCTAAATCCATCCATTTGGTTTGATTTTTTATTGCGTTCGATTTAGCCGTCAGATGAACGGTTGTGGGTGTGGCCGTGTGGGGTGATAGATTCTGAAACCGGGGAGATCATTGTCTTTTCCTTGCTTACGGGTGTCAATTTTTTTTTTTTAAAGAGAAAATGAAGTCCCCGCGTTTGCTGCCTCTCAGACTTCAGAGTCTCAATAAACTCAGTAAGTGACTAAGTGGAGCTAATCTTTTTCAGCAATCAACCGCGAGAGACGACCTTAATCTTGAGCATGGACCTTGACGACTTTGATGAACTGGATGACAAGTCGACTCAAGTTCCTCGAGTCAAGAAATTCTTGCCGAAATCCAGCCTCAATAAAGCTGTTCCAAAACCCGAACCACCGCCACCAAAACCTAAACCACAACCTCCGGACGTCTCAATCTTGAAGAAACCGAAATCCGAAGAAAATTTAACTTCATCGACATTAACTGCGCATCTTTCACCGAAGATTGAATCTTCGGCCTCGAATGGTGCCGTCAAAATGGAGACGAAACCGCTACCGGATGTCAAAACGGAGCAGAAAACGGAGGAGCCGGTGGATTCAGACAGAAATGAATTAAAAGAAGAAGAAGAAGAAGATATGATTGTTCGCGAAATTGATGTATATTTCAATGCTTCAATCGATGCCGATACTCAGGTTTCATGTTTGTTATATCTTTTATTTGATTTCAGTATATTTATTGTTTATTTTTAGTTGCTACTAGTAATAGCTATAACTAAAACTTTCAGTTATTAGTAATGCAATATCCATTGAGAGTATGTTGGCGCCCGTATGAGCTGGATGAGAGATGCGAAGAGGTGTGTTGTATTATGCTGCGTTACATTTATTTATTTATAGAGCGGAAATAGAGATGTGCGTTTCGTACTTTTTTATAGGTTAGGGTTAAACCTTCGACTGCAGAGGTAGAAATGGACTTGTCAAGTGATGTTGATTCGAATGATTGGGACAGTGACAGAGCTAGCAGGGTTAACATAACGAAGCAGGTTTGATTGTCTCTGAAGTTGCATTTGGAAACTAAAGTTCAATTTATGTATATCTTGTTTGATTATGAAGCAGGATGTCTTATTTCATGGTTTTTCTTTAGACTTTGTCTTCTTCATGGAAACCATCTCTGGCAGGTGGCTATGCTGTTGGTGTTCTGGTAGGAGATAAGGTAATTAACTACTATATTCATTATGCTTTAAGGTTAGAAAGCCCTTTTGTAAAAGCAATGGTGCTAACTTTGTCATTAATTTGTTCTTAGTAAAACAATTTTTTTAGGGTAGATTGAACAACTTTTTTTCTCAAATCAAGGGAGTTATGTTTCTAACAACATTATGCATCTCCAATTGCAACATGTCGAGGAATTTTAGTATTTGCTGAGAAGAGATTTGAAGCACTTTGGTGGATGGCTTTTGAGCCAATTGGTAGATGAGATGAAATGCTATTTTTATTAGGTTTGCAAAGACGCTTTATATAAATTGGCTTGTTTAGAGAGCATTTAAGGTCTTCAAAGAAATGCTAATGTTTGATGTAATGTTCACTTTGACTTGTGAATGTGCCAACTTGTTTGGAATGTATATTTTATAGTGGAAGAAAGAGTTAAGTGATGAAGGTTAATGTATGTAAAGTAAAATTTTCAATAACCGTAAACTTGGTAGACTTCAGGTGCTTCACAAGGTCTTAGGTCCTTATATAGTTCAATTTATTGGCAGTGTATTGACTGTACAAATCTTTTAGCATAATGACTGAAATGCTCCTTTAATGACCTATGACTTTACTATCATCCTCTTACTTGTTATTAACAGATTTGTATTTGTTCAGAACTAAAAAATTCAATGGCAGCACGTAAACATGAATTGTAATGAGTTGTGTCTGCTTTTGAACTAAATACCTTATGCCACTAGTGTTACTGGCTATGCAATAATGCCATTCGACTTATGTAGATAGCTGTTCTTACTTGCTTCTGGTGTGTAATGTTGAAAGTCATCAAAGGATTTGGCCTCCCTCCTTAAAGAACATACCCGAGTGTGCGATGTATTTTGCCCTTCTTGATTGGATACAAATTGGTTTTCTGTTGAAATGGTAAAATCCAATGATAGCAACTAGTTGAGGCTTTGCAATTAGCTCTAGCAGACCATATCTTTGATCTCTAGCTAGTTTGGTTCAAGAATTATGGATTTTACAAGCATAAATACTGTGGGAGTACTGGAGTAGTAGTTTATGCTTTTGATTGTATGATTATATCTCTGATTTGTTCTTTTTGCTCGATCTCAATGACTGCCAAGGCTCTGTGTATAGAATGTCATTTGTGCTTGTACATGCTAACATCCCTTTCTTTTTTCCCTACCCATCTCTTAGTTTTAGCGTTCTGCACAAAACATATCTATTTTGGATTACATGCAATCAAAATTTTTGGTTTGTTACATGTAATGCTTGAGGACCTTTTCTGCAATTAAGATTAAGATATTTTGTCCTGCAGCATCGGTTTATCTGCTGCTTAATGTTGGTCTATTGTTGCCCTTTGTTTTGAGTTATATATCTGTTTAAGTTATACTTAAGTATTGTAAGAGACCTATTTCTGTTTTCATCTTGCAGTTACACGTGAGTCCTATTAATGCAGTTGTGCAGCTTCGGCCATCAATAGATCAATTTAAGTCTGGTGGCTTGAAAAGGAAGAACAATGTCCCAAGCAATGCAGAAGTTGCCGTTAAATTAGAAGATTCGAGTGAAGATAAATCTGTTGGTCCATCAAAGAAACAGGTAATCTTTCCTCTGTCATACTGCAGGAATGCACTCTTACAAAAAATTATTTCAGTACAGAGATCTCGCTGTTTTCATCATGAGAGCATCTTAAACATGCCCAGACAATAAACTAGAAGACAGCTTATTCAGTTTTCTTTTAGCAGTTTACAACATTGTGTATAGTCCACATTGCCTATATGAAAAAAGGATTAGTAACAAGTATCATACCATAATTTGTTGTGATGCATTCTGAAAAGCCATTGCCTCATGCTAGGTCCACCGAAATATCCTGGACTATGATATGTTTCTTGATGGAACTGAATGGCACTAAAGGATTCACGTGCAAAGCTACATTTTGTTTGGGTCAAAGCTTATATAGCTATTTTATATTTCCTTTTTTTTCAGCTCCAGTTGCTGGTTGGTCTGTTATCTTTTCTTGTCTATCTTTACGATGCTTGAATTAGTCTTATTAGTTTCTGTGGTTCAGAACAAGCGGATGGAGGGTTCTGTTGAGCAAAAAAGAACAAATGAGGAAGAGGTATTTCTGTTAACTGTGCAGTGCTCCCTCTCACAAGCATTTTTCAAACTTCTCTCTCTCTCTTTTTCACAAGAACAAATTGACCGTTAATTTGCAGACTGGTAAAGTTAATTAAAGCCTATTTTGTTCATTTATATTGTTTATCCTTTTCATCTAGGGTTGGGTTCCACTGAAGTACCACGGGCCAAAGAGTGATTTCTCTGCTAGATTCCTGCAGAGAATGTTGGCTCAAGAAAGTTCTCTTTTACACTTTACAATGAACCCGTATGTAGTTTATGGCCATTTTGGCCACAATTTCTGCAAGTTGTTTCAAATTACTTCGTTTTGGATTGTTAAATGAGTTAATTGTATAATTTTGATATCTTTATGATAATCTACAGGTGTGAATATGTTAGCTCTTTATGCTGTGGACCTGGAGCATGTGACAGTAAAATTAAATCCAAAAGTCATTCAAGAAGGTATGGTCTTTTTTCTAATCTTTTGATTCTTTTAATGACTGTTCCATGTCCATGAAGATATAGCTATTATGCACCACAGTATGTATTTTTGTTTGTCTTTATTGGTCATTTTGCTGTTATGCACTAGACTTGTATGTATTCTTTATTTTGTGTTGGTTGGTATGCATTGTGTGTATGGATTTGTGATTCTGTGATGCTGCTTTTATAAGAGAATGGCAATTGACAAAAACATCAGTTAATGGTGCATTGATAGAAAACTTGGGCGGAAAGCAACAATTGCAAGGTAATCAAAGTTGTTCAGGAAATATCGTAGAATTGTGCTTTCCTAATGTTATTCTTCTTTGGATGGTGCTTCTTGTAAATTTTATTAGCCTACACTTGGAAAGACTACGATTTTGTCAAATGGAATTATATTACTTTTTCTGATATTCTGTTTGCAAACATCATCCTTTGCGGTCTCAGAGTTTGATGTTCAAATCCATGATAAGGGTTTATATTCTGTATGTTGAACAGCCTGATCAATAGTGACACGAATTTGTTTACATTCGTCTTGGCTGTATCTGTCCTTAGTAATTGTAATTTTTTGGTTTTATTTGTATCTGTTCCCTTTGTTAACAACTATGTATGTATATATGTATGTTTTTGTTTAATATTCTTACATGGTAATTTTAATATAAATTAAAAAGTGCAAATGGATATTCTTTCAGGATTTTGTTTTCTATGCCCCTTGAAGAACGTGTTCGGAAATTGCTTTGTGAGGTTTGTTGTAAGTTCAGACAATGATATTTCTGGCTATCTTCCTATCCATGAAGTTGCTGCCAGATCAAGCTATTTATTGATATATAGATTTATCCTTTCAGGGATGTTTATTTATGATATATGTGTCTGTTTATTGCTTGCTTTTGTGTGTATATTTCTATAAAGCACGTCAATACATCAATATGCATATCACCTGTGTCTCACTTCTTTTTTGTTGAGGCTTCTGATCTTTTATCAAATTTTGATTATGTGTCCTTGTTATATTGTGGTTATCATGAATGTTGGGTGAATAGGTGGAAGTATGTCTTATTTCGGACTAGGCAGTTGACTATAAGCTTGTTGTAAAAGGAGTTGACATGTTTTGAGTATCCTGTTTAGGTCATGTTTCCTGGAGGTCATAGTAAAGTTAGCCAAGAAGAACATTGTTTATCTAGTTTTTAGGTCTAAATCCTGAGGGACATAGAAATTGATTTCAGTTAGAATAATGCCTTAGTTGTTCCCATTGAAACTAAAAGGTTGATCTTCTTATTATGAAAGTTTGCCCCATTACCATAAATACCTGGCTTCGCTACTGCTCTAGGATATTGGAGAAGGGATTAAATTAGATATAAATATTATTGGATTCCATTTTGGCAGTTTAGGAGTTTTATTTTATGAGGCACTTGGCGAGCGTCTGATGGAGTTGAAACTTAGATATAAATATTGACTCATTAGTTTAGAATTTATAATGTTGGTTTAGGAGTTTTGGTGTCAGTCAAGTTTATAAATTAGCCAAGAAACCTCTGGGATTACAATTATTGATCAATGGGAACTTCATAATATTTAGTGATTTTTGCACAAAAGGCTATCCTATACCTGGTCTTGTTATAAATGGTTGCCTTCTTTTGGAAGAATTTTGTTTATTTATTTTGTGCGGTGGGTTGCTGAAGGCCTAAGGGGATATGTTTATTTTTCTCATGACTAGGATTCTATTATGCACTGCTCATGGTTCTATGTATATCTTTATCTTTCTTTTAATTTATTTTGGTCCTAGGTACAGTAAAGTATCACTCTCCTAAGTTGTCACTTGAAAGCTAGATGTCATAGGACATACATGGTCCTTTACATCTTCTAGTGCTCAACTGAACTTAGGGTTCTATGATGTATGTATTATTAAAAATGCTTTTGTTCTCCTAAAATATCTAATGTACTGTTGGTACTTTTTTTTTCCGATTATGAATCGCCTGTTCTCTTTCTCAATTCAGATCTCTCTTTTTCTTTTTTTATTGAAATACCTTTAAAGAAATGTATTTCTTTAGGTGTTCCTTTGATGGATTGATTTCTTTTCATTTTTTGTAACTTGAACATTTTTCTTAATTTAATAGGGTCCACCAGCTCATCGGTTTAGTGCACTTAAGCACTTCGCTCCTGATGACTCTGTTGAAGATCTTTTAGGAATCCTTCAGAAGCATGCTCAATTAGTGCAAGGTCTCTGGGTTCCTAGAAGTTTGCTGCTATTTGATGACAAAGCTACATGTTTAGCTAGAGATTATGTTCTTCTTTTATTTAGCAAGAATTTGGCAGTCAAGTCTGAGCAATTATTGGTCGAAGCAAAGCTTAAAGATCATATAAAATGGGTTCTGAATGTATTTGCTGTTGAGAGACCTTCCTTTAAAGATTGGAAGTTTAAAGAGCAAAGAGATGTGTCATTTATAAAAGAATACCCAAATATTGTTAAGAAGCAAGAACAAGTTTGGGCAGCTGCAGAGAAACAAGTAATTGATGTTATAAATAGATCTAGAAAAGTTGGACGTAGTAAAGATATTGCTACACGAAAATCTGATACAGCTGGCAAGCCTCTAAAAGTAATGAATTTTGATGAAGGTGCAACTGGAGTACAAAGTAGGAAGTCCATGTCAAAAGAAAGTCGAGAAGCGTTACCCAAGACCTTGCAGAAATTTTTTCAGATTCACAAGGTTTGCAGGTATGGTGTTTGGAGCTCTTTTTTGACACAAATTATGATATAATTTTGAGCCATTGGCTCAACACAATTTAAATTTGTTGTGATTAAATACAACTTGAACAATTAATACATCTTAGAAAGGACACAGTTGAATCTAAGGGTTTTAAATTTGTATCAAAATATACGTTAGAAAAAGGGTTGAGGTTAGACAGTTTCAAAATTTTATCATAATTTATCAAGATTTAATTGTTTCGGGTCAAAATTTTATAATAGTTTCAAAGGTCGATACATCTTTAGTTGTGGAGTCAGAGAAACCAAGGCTGCTATAATATTTGATTGTTAATCAATGTATGACTAAGCAGATATCTTTATTATTTCAGTCGGGATTATCATTGACGGATATGTATTGGCAAATATTCTTTCTAGTCAAGTCATTCTAATTAATCATAACATAGAAATGCTACTGAAGTGATATACATATAAAAAGTTAGTCAGTAGAGATTTCCTTTTTAATCCTGAGACGGTTCATCCCAACCTATGGTATTATAGACTGTACAAGCAAAGGTTTATTATGTATTGTATTTATTACAAGTAACAAATTCTTTAATTTTCTCAATATTATGTAATATTAGAATAATGTGGCAATTTCTTGGCAGCAAGCAGTTCATTCAAGAATGTTTGCGGGATTGGGCTGTTGCTCGATCTCATATTCCAAAGCAAGCAGTTGATGCTAAAATTGCTGTACTTGCAGCAGATGGTGTTGACACTGCAGATTTTGAGGAAGTCGTAAGTCAAGTTGCGACAAACATTCATGGTTATTATGTTTCAAAGTCATCCTCAGAGCACCCAGAATATGATCAATTGAGGTAAATTATTCTTTGTTAATTAAGAATTTTGATTGCCTAAAACAGGTGGATTTAATGCGTTGTTATTTGCCTTAGGATCTATAGATGAAGCATCTATCAACATGTATGTGCTTCATAGCTATTGGGGAACTAGTCAACAATAGCTTAAGCTATTAGAATGTGTTAAATTTTAACATGCCTCCTTACATGTATGCCCAAATAAAATTATTGGACTTGACAACGTGGATCCAAACATAGAAGTGACAAATGTGATCTAGGCACACACGAGCATGGACGTAATAGATTTATTGATTTGAATATAAGTCTTCTTGGCTTTGGTTTCATATTGAGTAATCATTAATTTTTAATCTTGAGTTAATAGGAAAGAACTTAATGATAGTTTTGAATTTGATAAACACACTTATCATGTGGATCCTTACAACATTAATTATTGCTTATAATTTAAATAATTGAATGGAATTATTTTTAGGATTTGAATGCGTGACATGTTGGTTAAACAGGGCTATGATATCTATTGAAGATCCTTTAATCCCAAATTTAAACTAAAAGGGAAATGCATAAATTCTAATATATGTATGATGAATTTAACTAATGAACTTATTGTATGGATTCTCACTCAAACACAAACATGGATTTGAAATTGAAACACACATTTAACAGATTGGGGGTAGTCAACCCAAAGATCTCTTGGTTTTGATGTCATGTTGAGTTAATATAATTGTGGAAACTTAAAGCTTTTCTTGTTAATAGTTTCCTCAACAAAAGCCATCATTGAAACATCTTGAGTACCTTTCATTTAACATTTCATACTTATTCTTGTGTTAAGATAATTCTGTTCTACAATACAGGAAAGTTGTGATTGACCTTCTACTTGGTAGAGGAGCTGATGCGAAGCTTAGGAAGGCTGATGTTGTTGAAGCTGCAAGACTTGCTCTGAAGAGAGAGAATATCGCAGAACATGAATATAAGAAGGTCAGTAACGTAGGGCATACTGTCAGATTGACCATTTGTTATTTTGTGCACCAATGGTTTAAGAAATTTCTTTTTAGGGAAATCATTGGATTGTTTTAATGTCATAAGAATAAGGTCATGAATTGTAGTGAGACAAAAGTAGGTAACATCAGATTGTTTATTTTCTTATTTTCAAGTAAAGGCCTTGTATACTTTGTCTTAACCGAAGCTATGCTCTTGCGCAGGTGATGAGTGATATTTGTGAATCCAAAGGTGGTGTATGGGTCTTGAAAAAGCAGACATGACTTGTTTGGTGGGTACATTGGAAATAGCCAATTCGGTTCCTTGTAGAGGTATGTGGTACCATGTTGCCATAAATGCTCCCCATTTTGAACATTGTTTTGCCTAACCCCAATATGATGGAGACACGTTCCCCCCTGCCCATTGTAACAAGAATGATATGGTGCATCAAATACAGTGTAAATGGGAATGACAAATAGCACATTATGTTTTTATAGATGTGAAACATATATAAGTTGGATTTTTTTTTTTCTGTTTTCACCGCTTTTTTCCCTGGTGGAAGTCAACAATTAAAATCAATATTTTAATATTTGATTGAGTCAAATGTGCGACGAAAATAGTATAATTCGAAATAAAATAAAACTAAGTTGATAATAATCCCCACAACAATCTCTCACAGTGGGTTAATCTAAGGGTTCATATTTTTTTTCGTGTTTTTTATGTGATATTACTTGTATTAGCATGCTTATTTATTAAGTAATATAAGATTCCGATAATCTTTTATTACCAATAGTTAAATATAGGTGGTAATCTGATTACCTCCAAAACATATAGTATTCTGAGATTACATGGTAATCTTGTTTGAAGTTACAATTTTGTCTCTGATTAATAAAAATTTAGGACAAAAATGTCATTATTTAAACAAATTACAAATAAATTTAAAGACTCTTTTACCATTATAAACATAATTTTTAGACTAAAATACCCCTAGCCTTTAACATAATAATTGGCCAGCCCTACTGCTGCCCTCCAGCCACCGCTGTCGACAACCAACAGTTGTTATCGTTCCGACAGGAAACAACCGGTCGTGTGCTGATCTGGACGAAAATGGCCAAATCAAAGCAGATCTGGTCGTTTTTGGCAAGATCCATGGCTGTTAACGGCCACATATGTGACCGTTAACAACCATGGATCTGGTCGAAAACGACCAGAATAGATCTGGCCGTTTCCTGCTAGATCGGCACATGACCAGCCGTTTTCGGTTGATCATGTGCTCGAACAACTGCGATCGACGGTGGTTGCCAACTGCTGGCGCTGATTGGGTTGGGGTGGGGGGATTTTGTAATTTTTTAAAATTGCAATAGATGTTGTTTTAGTTAAGTTTAAAAATAGAAGGGTTAAAATTGTAAATAATAATGTAAATTAATACTCTAAGGGTGTGTTTGGTTGGGGGGTAAATTTGTTTACTGGGGTCATGTCTTCTTTTATTACCTCATTACCTTGTTTGGTTGCTTAAGTAATAAAACATTCCAG
>WYDK02000008.1:1706779-1720691 GCA_009867345.2 Toxicodendron radicans
TTTGGGTTTATTCAACAATTTTGGGTGTTGGGGGTTTAAATATTGTGTCCTGCATTTTTGCTCCCCATTCTTTACCCCCCCCCCCCCCCCCCCCCCCCTCTCTCTCTCTCTCCATCTTTTAGTTTTATTACTATGCACAAAGCACATCTGTTTTGGATTATGTGCAGTTAATTTTTTTTTTTTGGTTTTTGGCATTATATTAGTTACTTAAGGACCTCTTCTAGTATTAAGATTGAGATATTTATCCTGGAGCACCAGCATATCGGCTGCTTAATGTTTGTCTATTATTGCCCTTCATTTTAAATTATATATCTGTTTAAAATATGTCAAGGATTGTAAGAGACCTATGTCCATTTTTATCTTGCAGTTAGTCTTGAATCCTATTCATGCAGTTGTGCAACTCCGACCATCAATTGAACAATTTAAGTCTGGTGGCTCCAAAAGGAAGAACAATGTCCCAGGCAATGTAGAAGTTGCCGTCAAATTAGAAGATTCTAACGAAGCTAAATATGCTGGTCTATCAAAGAAACAGGTAATTTTCTTTGCAGGTATGCACTCTTAGAATTATTTCAGTGCAGAGATCTGACTGTTGCCATTCTTGGAGCATCTTAAACATGCCCAGACTAGAAACTAGGAGTCAGCTTATTCAGTTTTCTTTTTGCAGTTTACAACATTCTGTATAGCCTACATTGCCAATATGAAAAAGGTTTAGTAAGAAGTATCATACCCTAATTTGTTGTGATGTCATCTAAGACCATTACTCATGCAAGTTCCACCAAAATACCCAAGACAATGATCTGGTAGTTGTCATAATTTGATGTATTACTGCATTAAGTGGTGGCCTCTGTAGGTCAAAAAGGATATCATTTATTAGTTTGTACTATGATATGGTTCACAATAGAGCTGAATGGCTCTAAAGGTCTCATGTGACAAACTCCATTTTGTTGGGTTCAAGGCATATTTAAGTAGTGTTTGTGTCCCTCTATGTTAGTTACAATTTCTGGCTGGTATGTTACTTTTTCTTGTCTATATGTTTTGTAATTGTTGAGATCGAAATCTTAATATTTTTTATGGTTCAGAACAAGCGGATTGAGGCTTCTGCTGAGGAAAAAAGAACAAATGAGGATGAGGTATTAGAGTTAACTATACAATGTTCCCTCTGACAAGCTTTTTTCCAATAACCAAATTGAGTGTAAATTTGCAGACTATAAAGTTAATTAAAGCCTGTTTTGATCATTTAATATTTGTTTAACCTTTTCATCCAGTGTTGGGTTCCGCTGAAGTACCATGGGTTGAATAGTGATTTCTCAGCTAGATATCTGCAGAGAATGTTGGCACAAGAAAATTCTAATTTACACTTCACAATGAATCCGTATGTAGTTTATTTTGTTGTTCAAAATTACTCGTCTTGTTTGTTGAATGAGTTAATTGTACAATTTTGATATTTTTTTATGACTATTACAGATATGAATATGTTAACTCCTTATGCCCTGGAGCATGTGACAGTAACATCAAATCCAAAAATCATTCAAGAAGGTATAGTCGCTTTTCTAATCTTTTAATTTTTTTTATAATGCTTCCATTTCGATGAAGGTAATATAGCTATTATGCACTACACCATGCGTTTTTGTTTGTGTTTGTTGGCCATTTAGCTGTTATGCCCTAAACCTTGTATGAATATCTCTATTTTGTGTATTGGTATGTAGGAACATGATAGAACCTTGACTCACTTCCCAAACAATAATACAATTCAACCAACAACTCCTCACAATCAAAGATAAGAAAAAGGGAAACTGATATATTGATGAAATAAGCAATAACAAACAGTACAATATACTCAAAGAACAACAAGAAATAACAATAGAACAGTAAGGTAACTGCTGGACTTCGAGGGCCAGCCACCTTCTAAAACACCATTCACTAATTTTCCAGATATCCTCCCAATTCCATCAGCACCTTATATAACTTTCAGCTCTCAATATCCTAACTGAATTTCTCCTCTCACCACTCCTAAATTGTCATTTGTCCTCCTAATTCTCTTCACCTCGTTTGTCTAGTATCACACGCTCAAGTCCCCCCTGCTGCTCCTTTGTACGTTTCCTACGGTACACCATTGTATTAGTTGGTATTGCATCAATACCGCCCCCAAGGAGAGCCACCTTGTCCTCAAGGTGGAAGGAAGGAAATTGGAGAGCAATTGTGGAGAAGTCCTCCCAAGTATTCTCATGATGCGGCAATGCTTTTCATTTAATTAGAACTTCGTAGTGTCCATTCAGCAGCTTCCGAATCTACAAAACCTCTTCCGGCTCAACAGCAAGAACTAAGTCTTCAGTGAGTGCAGCAGGTAAGGGTTGAGCATTAGGTAACAGAAAGGAAGTCTTCTTTAGCTGAGAGATGTGAAAAACATTGTGAATTCTGGCTGTGGAAGGTAAATCCAAACGATAACGGCTGCACCCACTCTTTAAAGAACACGAAATGGTCCATAAAATCGCGGACTGAGTTTTTCATTGTACCTTTTTGCCAGTGAGGGTAGCCGGTATGGCTGAAGCTTAAGATAGGCAGAGTCCCCAACCTTTAGTTGAACATCACGCCATTTCTTGTTGCATATGCTCTCATCTGATCTTGTTCCTTACAAAGGTTGGTCTTAAGTTCATCCAGGATGTGGTTATGATTCTGAAGGTGCTAATTCACTGCATCAACAGCCGAACTATGATCTGTATGCCTGAGGAGAGTGGGAGGGCCCTGCCATAAAGTGCCTTAAAAGGGCTTATTCCGGTTGAATATGTTGTATTGAACCAAAATTCAGCCCATGGAAGCCATTTCGGCCACTGTCGTGGCTGATTTCCCACAAAACACCTTAAGTATGTTTCCAAACACCTATTAACAACTTAGGTTTGCTCGTCCGTTTGGGGGTGATACGAGGAACTCATATGAAGCTTCATTCCGAACTGTTTGAATAGTTTCCCCCAGAAATGACTTAAGAAAAGGCGATCCCGATCCCGATCCCGATCCCGATCTGAAATGATGGTCTTGGAAAGCCATGTAAACGGACCACCTCTTTAATAAATATAGCAGTAACGTCCTTGGTCGTGTAGAGGTGTTTGAGTGTAGCAAAGTGGCTATATTTGGTGAGTCGATCGACAACAACTAGTATAGTATCAGTTGAGTTTGTTTTAGGTAACCCACCCACAAAATCCATGGAGATATCCTCCCAAACTTGGACAGGGATCGGAAGAGGTTGTAACAGCCCCACAGGGCTCAAAGCAGCATACTTATTTTGCTGACAAACTAGGCAGGCTTCCACGAAATTCCGAACAACCTTTTTCATACCCTCCCAATACACAACACTTATGAGCCGTTTGTATGTTCTGAAGAATCCTGAATGGCCTCCAATCGGCGAGGAATGAAAATCTTGTAATAATTTTTGGATATGAGGACCTTGGCTGGGTACAACCAACCGGTTGTGGTACATGAGGTGGCGACCAAGCAGCTTAAAAAGGGGATGACCTTGGGGCTCAAGGAGGAGTTTTTGAATAAGCTGCTGCAATCTTGGATCAGTTTGAGTGGCTGCCTCCAAGTCCTCAAATCCATTAAAATAGCTCACGGATAATGAATTATAGCCGGCAAATTCATCACATCTGGACAAAGCATCGGCGGCCTTATTCTCTAGACCCGGCCGGTGTTGTATATCAAAACTCAACCCAAATAATTTAATCACCCACTTCTGTTGATCCTCTCCCAATAAACGTTGGTCCATCAAGAAACAAAGGCTTCGTTGGTCGGTGCGTATTAGGAAATGCCTCCTTAGTAAATAATGTCTCCATTTTTGGACCGCTAACACCACCGCCATTAATTCGCGTTCATAAACTGATTTCAAGTTCGATCTAGGGGATAATCCCTTACTTAAGAAGGCTAATGGCTGACCCTCTTGCATAAGAACAACTCCTAATCCCATACCTAACACGTCTGTTTCTATCACAAACTGCTTGGAAAAATCGGGCATAGCCAAGACAGGAACACTCGTAAGAAGTCTCTTTAAGGTATCAAAGGTGGTTTGGGCGGTCTCATTCCAAGAAAAGGAATCTTTTTTCAACAGATTCATAAGTGGCAAGGCAACCTTCCTATAATCCTTAACAAACTTCCGATAGTATCCCATTAAACCCAAGAATCCCTTCAAGGCTCAAAAATCTTTCGGAATTGGCCAATTGACAATACAATGTATTTTGGTAGGATCCACTGCAACCCCCTCAACTGAAATAAGATGGCCGAGATACTCTAATTGATGTTGACCAAAGAAGCTTTTTTTGCGGTTGGCCACCAACTTATGATCCAATAAAGTTTGCAGCATAATCTGAAGGTGATGTTTATGTTCACTCACGGACTTACTATATACTAATATATTGTCGAAGAAAACAAGCAAAAATCTCCGGAGGTAAGGCCTGAAAATCTGGTTCATGAGGGCTTGGAAGGTCAATGGTGCGTTAGTTAATCCAAAAGGCATTACTCTGAATTCATAATGCCCCTCATGAGTGTAGAAAGTTGTCTTATGCGTGTCTTTCGGCCGTACTCGAATTTGGTGATAACCCAACTTGAGGTCCAATTTGGAAAAGATAGTTGCACCCCCTAATTCGTCAAATAACTCATCTATGGCCAGGATCGAAAACTTATCCGGGATGGTTAACTTATTCAAGGCGCGGTAATCAACACAGAACCGCCAACCCCCATCCTTCTTCTTCACCAGTAGAACTGGGCTGGAAAAAGGGTTAGTACTCATTTTGATCAATCCAGAAGCTAACATCTCTTCAATTATTTTCTCAATCTCATTTTTTTGGTAATACGGGTATCTATACAGTCGAATATTTGGTGGTTGGGCATTTGGTATTAATCTAATTGCATGGTCCTATGCCCTGGAAGGAGGTAAGCGTTCAAGGGGTTCAAATACGTTACTATACTGGTTCAAAATCGGCACTAATTGCAAGTGAACCCTCTGCTCCTCCTCTGACTTAGCCTGTAGTTCCCCAAATTCAACCAAATACCCTGGCCCCTTCACTCTGCAATGTCTTAAACAATGTCTTCAACGATACCAAAGATCTATAAAGAGATGGGTCACCCACTAATTCCACTGTTTGTCCTCCTACCATGAACCGCATAATATGTTCTTTCCATTTCATCACCGTCTCTCCAATAGTGACTAACTAGGCCATACCCAACACTATTTTTGAACACCCCAAAGTCATCACATAAAAATCTTCGACAATCTGAAGACCTTGAAGCTCTAAACAGACTCTGCGACATTTACCTTCACCCTGCACCTTAGAACCATCACCAATCTTGACCCCAAACTCATCATTTTTTACCACCGATAGCCCTAATCGCTCAACAGTCCCTCTATGCACAAAATTGTGGGAAGCCCCACTATCAATTAAAACAATTACTTCCTTACCCTCAATTGTACCTCGGAGCTTCATCGTTTTCGGCCCCTACATGACAGTGATTGAACTGAGCGAGAACTCCATATTGCAAGTCTGGAGCTCTTCGGTGGTTTCAACCGTGGGATCAGCATCTGTTGGCTCTTGCTCTTCATCCTCCTCATCCACTAAAAGAACATGAAATTGCTTATCGCCACACTTGTGGCCCAGATGGTATTTACCATTGCATTTGAAACAAAGGCCTTTCTCCCTCTTTCGCTGAATTTCTGCCTGTATCATTTTCCGAAACGAGAACTCTCTCCTGAGGAAGCTTGGTCGATCGATGGAACGAAATGAAGTGAGGGATTGCTCTCGTGGTGATGCAATCGCAGAGTTCTGAAAATTTCCTTCTGAAGTTCGTCGAACTGGATTGAAGGTTGTGGAAGATTTTAGGGATTCAGATACGTTGGAAAATCGGGTAAAATCATTGGGTCGGGTTGGGTTTGCAATTAAATTTCTAGGCCCATTAGAAGAGCTTCCATAACTTTGCCCAAACCCCATTAATCTGTTGGGCCTATTAACCCTAATTCGGGCCTCATCCAAAACCATATTTTTATCCTTAATTCTTTGGGCCATCTCAATACTTTGAACTAAGCTAGTGGGCTGAGTTAATCTTAATGCAGCCCTTATTTCAACCCTTAAGCCATTCACAAACGCAGCGTTTAGGATCTCCTCCTTCTCCTTCCCTAACAAAGCAACAATGGCCTCAAATCGACGTCTGAAATTAGCGACAGTGCTGGGTTTGTTTCAAGGCCATCAAGGTTTCGTAGGGATTACTTTCTTGAGACCCACTGAATCGTTTAATCAAAGCCAACTTGAACGCCAACCAATTATTCACCGGAGCTCTGGTTTCCATCCATTGAAACCAATTTACAGCTTCTCCTTCCATACATACAGCCGCCGCGGTCAACCTCCCCTCCTCAGAAATTCCGTTCAAACTGAAGTACCGTTCTATCTTGAATATCTAGCCGTACGGATCGATGCCAGAAAATACCGGTGTTTCCAGTTTTTGGCACCCTGTTTCATTTAGATTTTGTTCGTTACTGCCCGAACCACCCCCTCCATTTTTATTCTCCCCTTCTGGTCGGTGAACACCGCCAGATGATTCCCTGTTCCTCCTAGCTTCTTCCTCTTCGTCACGCCTCCTCAACCTCATCTGAACTTCCACCAACATTTCCCGAATGGTTTCCATATCAACTCCCAACTTCGCCACCTCTCTCTCCACACCATCTATTCTTGAATCCATTATGGTCAAAACCATGCCCCAGAGCAACCACGCTCTGATACCAGATTGATAGAACCTTGACTCACTTCCCAAACAATAATACAATTCAACCAACAACTCCTCACAATCAAAGATAAGAAAAAGGGAAACTGATATATTGATGAAATAAGCAATAACAAACAGTACAATATACTCAAAGAACAACAAGAAATAACAATAGAACAGTAAGGTAACTGCTGGACTTCGAGGGCCAGCCACCTTCTAAAACACCATTCACTAATTTTCCAGGTATTCTCCCAATTCCATCAGCACCCTATATAACTTTCAGCTCTCAATACCCTAACTGAATTTCTCCTCTCACCACTCCTAAACTGCTATTTGTCCTCCTAATTCTCTTCACCTCCTTTGTCTAGTATCACACGCCCAGGTCCCTCTTTTTCTGTTATATCAATATTCCCCTGCTGCTCCTTCCTACGTTTCCTACGGTACACCACTGTATTAGTTGGTATTGCATCAGAACATCTGTGTGCAGGAAGCATGTACATATGTGCATTGTGTCTATGGATGCATGAGATTATTCGTGTTCCTGTGAAACTGTAATGCTGCTTTAATAAGAGAATGGTGTGTGATAAAAATTATCAGGTTATGGTGTAGTGATAGAAATCTTGTGAGGAAAGCAACAGTTGCTTGATAATCAAAGTTGTTCGGGACAATATTGAAAATAAATTAATTATGTGCTCTTTTAATGGTGTTATGCTTTGGATAGTGGTTCTTATCAATTTTATTAGCCTACACATGGAGAGGCTATGAGTTTGTCAAATGGGACTCTAATCCTTTTTTCTGATACTATGTTTGTGAACTTAATCCTTTGCCGTCTGGTTAGAATTTGATGATCATTTCCGTGACAGCAGTTTATAATCTGTATGTTGATCAGCCCGGTGAATGGGGATATGAATTAATTTTCATTCATCTTAGTTGTATCTGCCTTAGTAATTGTAGTTATTTGGCTTTATTTATAGATTTCCTCTTCATTGACAACTATATATTTATGTCTGTGTTTTGTGTATGTATACTTTTGTCTACTTATATTTAGGTATATTGCTTAATATTCTTACATGCTAATTTTAATGTTAAATTTAACAGTTCAAAATTCAAATGGATATTTTTTCAGGTTATTCCTTTCTATGCCACTTGAAGAACGTGTTCGCAAATTGCTTTTGGAGGTTTGTTGCAAGTTCAGACAATAAATATGATATTTCTGGCTATCCATGAAGTTGCTGCCAAATTGAACTATTAAATTAATTTATCGATTGATATTTTCCAGGGATTTTATTTATGATAGATACTCCTGTTATTGCTTGTTTTTGTGTGTGTGTATTTCTAAAAAGCAAGTCTATACATCAATATGTATATCACCTGTCTCTCAGCTTGTTTTGTGTTGAGCTTTCTGATCTTTTATCTAATTTTTGTTCTGTGTCCTTGTGATATTGTGGAAATCATGAATGTTGGACAAGTAGGTGGAAGAATGTATTTATTTGGACTAGGCAGTTCGCAATAAACGTTGTAAAAGGGTTTGACTTTGTTTTCAGTATTTATTTTTAAGTCATCTTTTCCGGAGGTCAAAGTAAAGTTTAGGGTTTACTATAATCAATCACTAAAAATTTGAAAAATTTTGTGGTTTTTTGAGAGTGATTTATACGTCCAGCCTTGTCACGTAAATATCTTTCTCCTTACAGCTTTTCAAAATTAGTGTTCGCATACTATTTACAGTCTGCTGCTTTATTCAGTGCAACTTTCAATGATTCTTCAAGTTTTGACAATCAATTACTTTTCTTTTGAATCCCTAATTAAATCTCGAACTTTGAAATCCTTCACACTTATCTATTTCCAAAATTAGTTTTCAAAATAGTTCGTTGTACATGTATGTGTGGATTTGAATCAAGGGAGACATAATTTTTTTTTCACTCAAAATGCTATCCTATTCCCTCATCTGTTTATAAATAGTTGTCTTCTTTTGGAAGAATTTTTTATCTTGATTTTAAATTATATATTTATTTTGTGTGGTGGGTTGCTGAATGCTGAAGGCCTAAGGAAATCTGTGTATTTTTCTCACGACTGGGATTAAAGTATGGACTGCTCATAGTTCAATGTATATCTCAATCATCTTTTCATTTATTTTGGTCCTAAGTACAATAACTCCTAAGTTGTCACAGAAGGCTAGATGTCATAGGTCTTACAAGTGCCTTCACAGCTTATAGGTGCTCAAATGTCCTTAGGGTTGTATAGTGTATGTATTATTAAATATGCTTTTATGTACTGTGTTTTTAATTTTTTTGCCTTTTTTTTTTTTTAATTTTGCAAATTGGTTGTCTTCTTTCTCAAGTCAGATCTCTCTCCTTTTTTTGTTGAAATATCTTTAGAGAAAGTATATTCTTTTAGGTATTCCTGTAACAGTTTGATTTTTTTTTTTTCTCTCTTCTTTTTGGTAACATGCACATTTTTTCTTAATTTAATAGGGTCCACCAGTTAATCGGTTTAGTGCGCTTAAGCACTTTGCTCCTGATGACTCTATTGAAGATCTTTTAGGAGTCCTTCAGAAACATGCTCAATTAGTGCAAGGTCTCTGGGTTCCAAGAAGTTTAATGCTATTCGAAGACAAAGCTACATGCTTAGCTAGAGATTTTGTTCTTCTTTTATTTAGCAAGAATTTAACAGTCAAGTCTGAACAATTATTGGTTGAAGCAAAGCTTAAAGATTACATAAAACGGGTTCTGAATGTATTCGCTGTTGAGAGACCTTCCTTTAAAGATTGGAAGTTTAGAGAGCATAGAGATGTGTCATTTATAAAAGAATACCCAGACATTGTTAAGAAGCAAGAACAAGTTTGGGCAAATGTAGAGAAGCAGATAAATGATGTTATAAATAGACCTAGAAAAGTTGGACCTAGTAAAGAGGTAGCTACACGAAAATCCGGCATGGCTGGTAAGCCTTTAAAAGTGCTCAATTCTGATGAAGGTGCAAGTGTAGTGCTAAGTGGGAAGCCCATGTCTAATGAAAGTCGAGAAGCATTACTAAAGGCGTTGCAGAAAATTTTCCAGATGCACAAGGTTTGCAGGTATGGTGTTGGGAACTCTCTTTTGATGCAATTAGTATATTTTGCACAATTATGACACCATTTAAATTTAATTTCACCCATTTAAATGCATAAATATAATGACTTAACAATTGTATCAAAATTTATGTAAAAAATAAGAGGGTATTATTTTGGTTAGATAGTAGTTTGCTGCAAGATGGTGTCTTGAGATAAATAAAATATTATTTGCATGTTTTAGGGTAAAAATAATTGAAAAGAATTTAGTTTTTGAAGGACTTACAGAATGTATGACATAAGATAGGAAACCCCTGCTAGTTTGGGGATGAGGTTTAGTTGCTTTAGGTCAAATTTTTAAAGTAGTGTCGAAGGTAGATACATATTTAATTGTGGAGTCAAGAAAAACTAAAGTTTCTATGGCTTAGTTTGTTTAGGTTTTTAGTAGTATTTTCAATAGTGGTATTTGATAAATAGCGGTGGGTAGTATTTGGATAATATTTTGATAATATTTATGGAAAATGTGTATTGATATTTGTTGAAATATGATTGGATTTGGATAATATTTAAATAATATGTGGAAAAACGTGTATTGATATTGATAGAATTTGGATAGTAATATTTGTGAAAAAATGTGTATTGGTATTTGTTGAAATAGGATAGTGAATAGGATAGTAGTATTGTGTTTAAACAAAGGGGGCCTATAATATTTATTGTTAATCAATCTACAAGTAAGCAGATATGTTTTTGGTGGATTATCATCAAAGCATATCTGTCAGCAATTATTCCTTCAGTCAATTCATTGTAATTAACCATAATAACAGAAATAATACCCATCTTATATTCATATAAAGGGATAGTTGGTAAAGATTTTCTTTTTTAAATCCCAAGACAGACCTATGATGTTATAGTACCCTATGCAATCAAAGGTTTATTATGTACTCAAGTACTGTGTTTAACGCAATCAATGAATTTTTTTATTTTTCACTCACTGTTCAATATTAGAATAATGTGGCAATTTCTTGACAGTAAGCAGTTCATTCGCGAACGCTTGCGGGAGTGGGCTGTTGCTCGATCTCATGTTCCCAAGCAAGCAGTTGATGCTAAAATGGCTATACTTGCAGCAGATGGTGTCGACACTGCAGATTTTGAGAGAGTCATAAGTCAAGTTGCGACCAACATTCATGGTTATTATGTTTCAAAGTCATCCTCGGAGCACCCAGAATATGATCAACTGAGGTTATTTAGATTCTCTCTTAATTAAGAATTTTGATTGCCTAAAAACAAATGGATTCAATGCCCCATTATTGCCTTAGGATCTATCAATGAAGCATCAATAAGCATGTATGTGCTTCAACGCTTGACCTAATAGGAATTTGTTAATTTTTTCGTGCCTCCTTACATGCATGGCACACACGGGCATAGACATAATAGATTTAGTGATTGGAACACAAGGTCTCTGGCTTTGACATGTTGAGTAACCTTTAATTTTAAAGCTGGAGTACCTTGCATTTAGCGTTTCATTGTTAATCTCTTGTTAAGATAATTCCGTTGTACAATACAGGAAAGTTGTGATTAACCTGCTACTTGCTGGAGGACCTGATACGAAGCTTAAGAAGGCTGATGTTATTGAAGCTGCCCGGCTTACTCTGAAGAGAGATAATATCACAGAAAATGAATATAAGAAGGTCAGTGACCATTTGTTTTTTTTTTTTGCACCAATGGTGGCAGAAATTTGTTGTTTTGGAAATCATTGGATTGTTTTAAATTTTATAAGAATAAGGTCAGGGATTGTAGTGAAACAAAAGTAGCTGACATTCGATTGTTTATTTTCTTATTTTCAAGTGAGAGGCCTTAACTGAAACTATGCTCTTGTGCAGGTCATGGGTGATATTTGTGAATCCAAAGGTGGCTCATGGGTCCTGAAAAAGCAGAAATGAGTTGTTTAGTTCGGTTCCTTGTAGAAGAATGCAATACTAGCTTCAATAGGAAAAAACTTCCCAACAGATTTACATACAACCGACCAATCTTATGAGATGCCATGTTAGCGTGTAATATGCACTTGCCCAATGATTGGTTGGTTGTACGTAAATCCGCTGTACAGAATACGGTCTAACTAAGATAATGCATGGCCGCTTTTGAACAGTCTTGGGCCAAACTCCAATATGATGGAGACACATTCCCTCTGCCAGAAGCCACTTGCTCATATATGAAGTACATTCTAAATGGTGCTCAGTGATTGTTGGTAATGATGAATAACTCATTATTTCTCTCAAATGATTATATTCTTTTTTAAGTTTACACATTTAAATTGCATGCTTCAAGTCATACCTTTTGGTTCTTAGTGTATTGTTTCATAGAGAAATGCAATTCCCTAAGTACATTCCTGAAGTTTGGGAACTTCAGTTGTCAAATTAGGCTATGCATTATGATGTAATTTTCAAAGCCGTATCTATTATTGTTATTGCTTCATATATTGCGATATATTTTTGCAAAATGATTGCTGGTGCAGACAGCGATACCTGGTGAGAGATTGAGAAGAGAATGAAATTTTTTTTTTTTAATGTTTATCCTCGAGGTCCTTTTTTACTCTCATTTTCAGAAAAGGTTTATTGTGTATTTGTTTGTTGATTTCTGTTTTGAGCCTATGAAACTAAAGTAGAGATTAATCCTAGTTAGAAGAAAGGGGCCGGGAACACGCTTCAATAAGGAAAACTTCTGATAATTAGGATTGACAGGATTCAAGATAGAACATTAGTAATATATGCGGAGTGCTATATATGCCAAACAGAAGCCTAAATCTCTACAGTTCTGATACTTATATTTGTTTCTTTTTCAATCATATTTTATCTGGAATTATTCAATGTTGAAGTTATCAATGTCCAACTTTAGATGCAAAGGGTTTATTTTTAAATTCACGATCAACTGCAAAAATGAACAAATAGAATATCATAAGCGATCTTGTCACCTGTTTATTGTTAATAAAATGTTGTATCTAAATATGCATCTTTGTGTTTCATGGCAGGATTTGCTGCATCTCATTGCAAAAGGCAAGAGGAGCCAAGGTAGTATCTGTAGTTGCTGGCATATTCTCATTTTTGCAATGTATTTGTGCTGGATGGTAAATACAATTTTCTTCCTAATCCTGATATTCAATTTTTGATATATATATCTTAGTGGAAATGTTTTCCATATTTGTGTTGGATTAGTAAAAATATTTTTATTCTTAATCCCATTTTTTTAAATTATACTTATTGATCTCATAACATAACATGTCGCCCACTGATATATATTTCTATAAACATCCTAATGTCACCGCAAAAAATTAAAAAAAATAAAAAAAAGTGAAAACATTATTTTAATACTTATAAAAACATAATGTTGGTAAAACTAATCCATCCTTGTCGTTAGAGATGGAAATCTGGCAGCCCGCCCGGCCTGGCCCGCCCCGGGTCATGAAAATGATGGGCCAGGTTAGGCTTGCGCATGCGGGTTGAAAGCTTGGCCTGTCAAAATTTTTTTTTTTTAATTTTAAATAATTATAATTTATTATAAATTTAGAATTGACTAATTAGTTAGTATAGATTAATTGATTAGTATTGATTAATTGATTAAAATTGAATTAATTGATTAATTTATTGGAATTGAATTAATTGATTAATTGATTGGAATTTAATCAATTGATTAATTGATTAATATTGATTAATTGATAAATTAATTAAATTTTTAATTGATTATAATTTATTCATTGATTAATTGGTGAATTAATTAAATTTTTAATTGATTATATTTGATTCATTGATTAATTGATTAGAATTAAATCAATTGACTAATTAATTAAAATTGATTAATTGATTAATTGATTAGTATTGATAAATTGATTAATATTGATTAATTGATTAAATTATTAGTATTGATTATATGATTAGTATTGATTAGATCTAGCAAAACGAGCAGGTCTTCCGTGGGTCCACCTATATCCGGATAATTTTAGCGGATATGGGTTAATACATTTAGAACCCGTATTCGGTTCGTCCGTTTTTTTTGCGGGTGAACCGGGTGATACCCGCGGGTACTCGCTAAAAAAAAAAACTGAAATTAGAATTAGAAAGACTTTTTATAGACAATTTT
>WYDK02000008.1:1749819-1772712 GCA_009867345.2 Toxicodendron radicans
AGGTTTTTCGAAAATTCTACCCTTTCTTATACATCTAATGCACGTGTATATCATTCGTCTTAGAATTGGATAAAAAAAAATAGATGAATTTGATGTCCCGTAAATTCTCTTTTCCTTGGGCGTTCAAGATCATTGATAGTTCATTTGCATAAAACGGTTTTCAACTTGGGAAAACCTAAGCACTGCTACAAGCTAAAATAACCATCACAAATGCACAAAAACAAATGCTCGAATCCAATAACAAAGAGGCAAGAACTTCTCCAGTAACACATAAGAAAAGGTACCAACTACCGAGTAGCAGATGAGTTAAACCTTAGTGAAGAGGGTTATAACATCCTAGAGAACATGCAATAACAACTTTAAACCTGCCAATTTACCCAATAAGATTTTCTTGATAATCAAACAGAAAGTGCCTTCCGCTTGTACCGCACCATCACCTTCCCTTTCACACCAACCACCATTGCATTCCAGTCGATCTCAGGGAATGGTGATATCAGCTCCAATTCAAAGTTCCTCAATAGATGGCTCCATATAGCCTTTATCTGCAGGTATGCAAAGGGTTCGCCAAGGCACCCGTGTCGACCACCACCGAAGGAAATGTAGGAGAACGCCCCAGCCGCTTTGTCTTCTTCTCTTCCAGGAGAAAACCTGTCAGGATCGTAAGTGTCTGGATTCTTGTAGATGTGAGGAAGTCGGTTTGCAAATGCTGGTGATGTTGCAACAATGTGTCCCTTTGGTATATCGTATTCTTTCCCCTCTCGGGTTGTCACACTAAAGTCACTATGTGAACTGCGAAGAAGCATGATTAATGGAGGGTGGAGTCTCAGGGCTTCCTTAATGCATCGGTATAGAGTGTCCATCTCAGATAAGATATCATGATCGATTGTTTTTCCATGCTTTCCCATCAGGTTTTTCTGTTCCTCCACCACAGCAGATAGGAACTGCTTGTTCTTCAGGAGATAAGCCCCTGTCCAAGTGGAAGTGATTGAACTGGTGTGTTGTCCAGCAAAAAGTGCGGCAATGAGTAAGCCAGTGATCTCAGAATCAGTTGTTTGGCGGCCATCTCTGTACTTTGATTCGATGAAGCACTGCAACATGTCATTTTCTGACTTTCCAGCACATTTACGGGAAGAAATGATGTTAGCAAAAATTTGTGAGAGCTTCTTACGCGCCCGGTCACGGCGGCGGTGAGCTGGGATTGGCAGGTATGGGAAAAGAACACTAATAGGGAGCATTCCGTTGTCAAGGTCATGGAACAAGGCAGACACATCATCAAAAAGCTTATCACGAACTTCCCGACCAAGGAGACATCTACTAGCTGTCAAGATGATCAGATGTTCCAGCTCGTACTTTAGGTCCACCTCACCGCTGTCTCCCCATTTTGAGAAGTAATCCTGGCAAATCACATAACAAAGAGACAAAAATTATACACTCAATACATATAATAATTTAGGAAAAAAAAGAACTTGGAAATCACTGCACATCTGAATTACAGCAGTAATCTGCACTGCACAAAACAAATCCAGCACAACTAGGCAATCTAAATACCAAACATCGGTATTTTAGTAAGCATTTTCTGTACCCTAAAAAGGCTTCTTATTGGTAATCAACAACTAATGGGGAAGCAACTTAGCGTTGAATTTATGCTCAGCATAGGTAAAAAAGCAGACACGTGATTCACATGGGCACAACAACGCAGTGTCTCAACTCAGACATATAAGTGTTATATTAAATAAGAAGGAATCAATATCTGAAACAGCTACTAGTCACTTTCTTAATTGAATTTGTAAAATGACATGCACTGTTTATGATTCAAAATGCAAACTAATTTCCACAAAGAAAAAAAAAACATATATAACATTATGGCAAAAACTATTCCAACTAAATCAAGTCCATGCAATTAACTATCTAACTATCTATTTAATTAGTATTTTCCTTTTAGTTGAAATTACCTCTTGCATAAAATATTTTCATCACAATTTACAAGAAATCACCAGAAGCATATGGCAAACAGTTTGCTCCCAAGGTAATATCATCAAACTCTTTTGTTGCTTTGGTTAACATCACAACTTCATCATGACAGTCGAGGAGGCTTACACTGAAATTCTAAACTAAAGTGTCTACTTGGCATTAAACGGAGCTGTGTATAATAGTGAGAAGTCTTGAAGATACAACTAACCTAACAGCACTAAAAAAAACCCTTCAGGGTCTTCCTATACACATACAAGTCGACCAAAAACATATAAAAAACACAATAAACACAAGTAAACGCTTCGGTATGTCCCATTCAACATACACAACATTTTATTATATAATTACCTTTCGAATAAATATTTTCATCACAATTTGAAAGAGATCATCAAATGCAAATGCAAAATAATCCGCTCCCAGCCTAATATCGTCAACCTCTTTCTTAGTTTTAATTAACATCAATCACATTTTCCCATTAAATTCTTAATTAGTGGGTTGACTAGAGTTAACAAAAACTGCAAATAATAGTAAAAAATCTTGAAGCTACAACATGGAAAACCCTTCATGGTCTTCCTATACACATACAAATCAATCAAAAACATATCTGCTTGATGCAAACCAAAACATCACAACCTATATAACAGCATAAAAATCCTTCAAGAACTCCTTATACATATACAAATCAACCAAAAACATATCAATAAGAACACCATAAACACAATCCAAAACAAAATCCCATCAATACTCAACAGTTTCTACCGCATATGACAGTCACAAATCTTCAAGCAACAACTTGCTTGACAACACTAAAACCCTTCAAAACACAAACCAACCAGAAACATATCAATAAAAACACAAACCAACCAGAAACATATCAATAAGAACACAATCCAAAACACAAGATCCCATAAAAAATCAACAATTTATACCTCCTGATAATCAGAAATCTTTAAGTTGCAAACTTTAACAAAAAAAAAAAAAAAATCCTTCAAAACACAAACTAACCGGAAACATATTAATAAAAACACAATGCCATCAAAAGTCAACAATTTCTACCGCATATGATAGTCACAAATCTTCAATTAACAACATACTTAAAACAATAAAACTCTTCAAAACACAAACCAACCAAAAACATATCAACAAATTATACCTCAGCTTCTGCAACCATCTGATCTACATAACTCTTCAACTTGCTCACTCTTAGAGCCTCAGTAAAGAACCTGAACTGCTCCTGCCTTATAGAATAATCCACATCAAACACAACTCCAGGGCCAAAAGTTGGCACATTAAACTGATAAACTTCCTGCTGACTCAAGTCGGATTCCGAGGCCTTAAAGAAGTGAGCTGACACTTCAGGGCCAATAAAAAAAGTAATCTTTCTATTCACCAAATTCACAGTAAACACACTGCCGAGTTTTGGATACTCTTCACGGAGCATCACAATAGGTCCTTTCAAGAACCGCATGAGCCCACCAATCAAAGGCCAGGACTTTATCACAGGGGGCAAACGTTTGGTGGATCTGGGCATTATGAGCATAGAAATGAGCTTGGCCACAACAATGGTGGCCACAACGAGCAACCCCACGTTGTAAAACTTGTTGGTTTCATCCATGGCGAAAAGGTTTCAAGATTCAAGCGTAAAAGTGAGGAAAAAGACTAATGAAAAGAGAAACAAAAGTTGGAATTGGAGATAAATGCAAAGTTTTAGATCTAGGAAAAGAGAAGAAATTGGGAAACAAGATTGGATTTTTGAGTATCTAATTTGAGATTGAGAAGGGAATGGAGAGAGAGAGAGAGAGAGAGAGAGAGGTGGGAGAGACTAGTGAGTGACAGAGAGAGAGACAAGTAGGACGGCCATGGCTGATGGCTGTTTGAGAATGACTGAATGAGCCTACTGATTAGCGATGAGTGTGACTCCTTTTAAAGGCCGTTATTACGGTATGGTTACTGTTAACCTTAACCATGCCTCATTGCCACAGTAAAAAAAATGAAACGATTATAACTCCAACATGCTTATAAGAGGATTGTATATTTTAGAAATGAGAAAACGACATGTTCCCACCCAAGGTTTTAGGAAACTGCAAGTTCGCACCCTTGGTTTCATAAATTGCACATTTCCACCCTTAAAGTAACAGAAAATGGTTTATTGTAATGGTTAAAGGGTAAAGTGGTCATTTACACTATTAAATTTAAAATGAAAATAAAAAATTTCACAATAACCCTCCACATATCAAATTTCAATCACAAGCACCCTCCACATCTCAAGTTTGAAATCTGACGACCGCACCCCTACGACAGAAACATGACTTGCCAGCTCGTGGACGGCAAACAGCGAGTGGGGGAGGCCGGTGGATGTGTGGGTTTTGTTAAGGAGAGGATGAGGGGGTTCGAATGATGATGACGGGTATTTCCTATGTCAAAATCAACCGGAATTTGACCTTAAAGTTGGAGAATCACATGAGATTGCAAGGGCTATCAGCTAGCGATTTGTGGGTGCACCGAGATGGGAGTGTGAGGGGTTTTGGTGATTGTGGCATTGGGGTTCTAATGGTGGTAACGAGGGAGCTTGGTGATGTCGGAATTGATGGCTGTGAATCTACAATTTATGAAACTAAAAATCATAAATGGTATTGTTTATACTATATACAAACCTAAAAATCACTAACGGTATTGTTTTAAGGGTGGGAATCTGCAATTTATCAAACTAGGGATGGGAACTTGCAGTTTCCTGAAACCTTGGGTGGGAAAATGTCGTTTACTCTTTTAGAAATATATAAAGTTTTTATACCTTATTGGTTAATATTTGATAACAGAGGTAATCATATTTAAATTGCTCGTATGATGATGTTTGGTTGACAAATAAAGTCTCGAAAAAAAATATTGCAAACAATGGTTTTTTGGGTAATCTTAATCCCTTAGGGGAGGTTTACCTTTTTACCCTTTTTTATTCCCATTATTCCCTTAAATCCTAAAATATTTGAACAAAATTATCTTTCATTTCTTTATAATTACAAAATGCCCAATCACCCTAAAACTTTATTTTTTAACAAAATCACCTTTACACACCCCAAGCCTAATATAATAATATTATTAAAAATAATATTAATAATAATATTATTATATTAGTATTTAAAAATAAGGTCAATTTAGTAATCTACATAATTTACCCACTTATTTATCATTTCGACTAAACATATCAATATAACATATCTACTCCTAAGTACTAACCAAACACATTTCGAATAATATAATATTTTTATACCAATGTAATATATATTTTCGATAATCTTATTACTAAAAAAATAAAATATTTCTTGAACCAGACGCTCCCATTATAAATCAAATTATATCGTTATCACCTATTGTCCATATTATTTCATATCTGGCATCATATAATCAATTTTCACGCAAATTATATCTATGAGAGTTACACAAAACATAAGCCTATGCATAATAGGGAAACAAAAATGATCGCTTATATTATTGGCTTTATTATATTGGAGGAAATACTTAATCCACTAGGGATTTTTTTTTTTTTTTTTGTTTAAATCAAGACCTTGATCTTTCAAATAGTAAGAAATATCCTCCTCAAATTAGAATTCTAAAATAAAAATTGTTATATATACACAAGTGAATTAACCTTTTTTTTCTTACGTGTACGAGTGAATTATCTGTTTTACCCTGGTATAGGTTCACGTGTATTAGAATCAAAAAGTGTATCTAGTAGTTTAAACTATAGGATCTGGACTTACTAGACCCAAACCCCAGAGTAATTATCTCTTCTTATATGTAATATATAATAAAACATTATGTGTTTATTATATTACTCCCATAATAGGTTAATAGTAGTAAAATCCTGTGTAACTCACAAAATTCAGCTAACTTTAATTTTTTAGTTGTCCCAATGGATACCATTACCATTTGATTGTTAATTAAATAGTCAAGGGGCATTATCGTCATTTGATATCAAATCGTCAAGGGGCATTATGGTCATTTGGCATACAAGATAATTTGAAAACCATGTTGGGGCCGTTGTGATTAGGGTAGGGGGAAGCTATTAAATTTTTATTATAATTTTGTGGTGGTTGTGCTGGTTTTGGCACACAATTTGTAATGAAATTATAAGATTTTTCTATATATTCATTTATAAGATTTTATTAGCATTAATATTTTAAGCTTTTTTTTTTTTTTTTTTTTTTTCATAAGGGAATGGTAGACATTTCAAAGGTTAAAAGAATTCAACATCCAATTAAAGAGTGATTTTAACAACAGGGGGTCTTTTGGTAGTTTTTGGAGTTTGTGGGTCTGACCGTATTACAAAGGGTTTAAGTGATATTAACCCTTAATAATATCCCAACGTTATGTTATATAATTAAATTAAATTAAAAAATTATAACCCTTACCGAAAATTGATGTAAAATAAGAGATACTCAAACATCAAACTTTTAATTCTAATATCATATTAAATAATCATTTTACGTGAAAACGTATTACTTGTTTGATTTAGAATTGAACCACAATATTTTCTTTTAAGAAAACAAGAAATTACAATGAATTCTACAAAACTATATTTGCTAGAAATGTTTTAAAAAATAATTTTTGAATTCAACCTTGTGCAAAAACATTTCCTCCATTTTTTTTAGTCAAAAATTATTTTTATATTAAACAGATTTTCAAATTTTAAGTGAGAAAGAGAGTTGAATATTTCAAAAATTTTAAGAGAAGTAACTTTAAATTAGTAATAAGATAGTATATCTTTTAGGATAATTATGTTTAGATCCTTGAAATTTGATTTATTAAAATCAGAAAGTAATACTTTAATTATTCTCAATAAACACTTTGGTCTCTCTTTTCTTTAAGAGTAATATTATGTTTACATCATTTTTCTTACATCATTATGTGGCAAAAGATGATTGGGTGAAAATTTTATTTTTAATTTAAAATCAACCAATCATCTTTTGTCACATAATGATGTAAGAGAAATAATGTATGAAAATGATATAAATATAGTATTATTGTTTATTTAATTAGAGTCAAAGAATGCTAACAGATAGATGTTAATCAAACCGGTTTCCTAAATGCACGTGTTTATAAATATTTCTCCATTTCTTGACTATGCACAAAATTATGCATTTGCCTTGGAAGAAATATAAGATATATTCGTTTTTTTATTCTCTTACAAATGATTAGAACTCCATGTACGATCAAATCCTATTGAAAGGTTCACTTCATATAAAAATTGTTAACTTCAAGTCATCCTATTTCATAATTTTTGGGATACCACATTATTTGAAAGGATGAACAGGATATAAACAAGCATTACTTTCTAATTTTAAGCTATTAACCTAAACATTAGTGACCTGGCAATATAATTAATTAATTAGGAAATATTATAATAATGAAAGGTCACGTGACAAAGATTATGTAATGAATCTGCCTAACTGGGGCGGTTGGATTTAGAAAACAAAACAGTGGACAATGGGTGTTTGTGGGTAGTGGTTTTATGTTTTAATTCCTTTTAACATGTGGCTACTTTGGACCCCCTCCACCCAACGACAAAACACCCTTTCACATTTGACAACTATTGCCAAACGAATCGTGGACCAGAAACACAGATATCAAAGTCCCTTATGTTACCCATCTGAACATACCAGAAAATTTTATATGAGACAGTTAAATCAATAACTCAAATATTAGATTCCGTTAAATTATTCATCTCATTATGTCAAAAATACTTGTATAAGATAAGCTTTAGAGTCTGTTTAGTATAATCTTTTTTAATAATATTTATGCAAACAGAGCAACATATATATATAAGTATGTTACAGGACCGATCCACCAATACGAGAAATGCTTATATGACATGGTTTTAGAATCAATGGATCAATAACATGAATGTCGGAATCCGTTATATTATTGATCTGATAATATATATACAATATTATTTAGTAAACGATTATTAACTGATTTTAAATTAAAAATAAAATTTTATTTAATTATCTTTTATCAAATAATGTTATATGAAATTGTTATACGTGTACTATTACTTAAAACAATTTTAAAGTCTATGTAGTATAATTTTTTTTTGGTAATGGCATAAGTGGACAAACAACACGATATCAAAACCTGTTATGGCTCTAATCCACCGATGTGAGAAATACTTACACGGGCCGATTTCAGAATTAATGGACCAATAACATGAGTATGGAAATCCATTATATTACTAATCGATTATGTTAAAAATACTTACATGAGACTTTGATATAATGTTTTCTAATAATGTTTATTAAGGTAAATCTTATGAAAATACAGCTTTTATGAAAAAAAAAATAATAATTTAATGAGTATTTGAAAGTTTTTTACATTATGAGAAAAAAATTATTATGCGAAAAACTTTCAAATAGTAAATCTTCAAAGGAGTTTCATTATAAGATAAAAAAAAAAAAGGCATAACTTCTATAATAGCATGAAGACATCTTTAATACTTAAATTTAATAACTAATAAATTAAAAAATACTGAATTATTAAAGATAATAAATTATTTAAGTCTCAACTCAATAAATGTAAAACAAATAGTTAATAGGTCATAGGCTATTCTTCAATTGATAACAAATGATAAACCAACAAATAAGTCATACTTGGAACGTAAGAAAAGTTAAAAGAATTCAAACTTACTAAACTTATCATATACGCAATAATTATATTAGAAAGTCTTCAGTAGGATGAACACATATTTATTATATTAATCATGAAACACGTGCACACCATGTATGCTTACGTGGTGTACCGTGGTTAGATAAAAACATATCAAAATAGTTAATTGCTTGTAAACTCTTCTTATGTTATAATCAAATGACAAAATCTCAAAAGTTAACTCTTTCATGATCAATAAATAACTCATACCAAATTGGTATTGTGGTATTTAAAGTGATCTCCTACAGTTTGAAATACTCTTATAAGAAAGACTCGTATCATATTGAGAGAGTTTTCAGTAAGACAAACACATGTTTACCTCATCAACGCATCAATTCTAAAGCACGTGCACATCACCGACACTAACTTTCTGCACCGTGGTTAGACAGGCTCATAAATCTATCCCACTAAAAAATCTTCATATCCTGATGTTGACTACATTAAAACTTTAAATATCAAACCCGATAATAAACATGTTTTCAAGGAATAATTCTTCTATGCATTCAATGCACATACAACCATCAAATAAGGGTGTACCACATCTGTGCACATTACCATGCTCCTTTCACCTCTATTTTATTCCAGAGCATCGGCTTATTGTACACAAAACACTATTGTAACTTCTAGAACTAACATCTAAAGTTCTAGAAATCATTCAGAACTTTCTACGGACTACAACAGTTACGTTATAAGTCCAGGATCAGGATCGTCTCTTGATCTGAACTTTACCTAACCTTTATAAGATCTTAAGACATGCGAGCACTAACAAATAAAAACTCTTTTAACCAATAAATAACTCATACCAAACTGGTATTTAAAGCTATCTCCTACAATTCAGAATAATCCTATAAGAAAGAATCATATCTTATTGAGGGAGTCTTCCGTAGGACAAACACATGTTCACCCCATCAACCCCTCAATCCTTATGCACATACACATCAGTGACATCACCGATGCTAACATGGTGTACAGTGGTTCGACAAACATATATTATCCGTCATACTAAAAGATTTTCAAATCCCATTGTTGACTATACTAAAACTTAACAAATGAAAACCAAATAACAAACAAGCTTTCAAGGAATAATTCTTCCATGAATCCTGTGCACGTACAACCACCCAATGATGGTGTGCCACATCATGTGTCTCAACGACTGTACGTGCAAAGGATGCACGGAAGAATTGTTTGCTTCCAAGACAAAAACTCTTCCTAAGAAATAATGAATATGTAGGTCATAACCAGGCCCCCAAATCAGAAATCATCAAGAGCAGACATGTAGACCAAACTGAAAATTAATTTATGTGCACATAACCATGCTACCTTCATCTCAATTTTATTCCAGAGCATCGGCTTATTGTACACAGAACATTATAGTGACATCTAAACTACCAAAAACTGTTCAGAACTTTCTACAGACTACAACAAGTACTCTGTAGGTCGTAGGATGAGGATCCTCTCCGGATCTGAACTTAATCTGACCTTTATAAGATCTTAAAACGATTGAGCACCAACAAATTATGAGTTTATGATTCTTTTAAAAAAATATATAAATAAATAAATAGAAAAAAGCTTAAAATCCGAACTTAAAGTTTAGCCTAAACTTCGCAACACGTGACCAGTAAACCATAAGAATAAAAAAAGCTATGAATCTCCAGAACCAGAAGAAAGGCAACAAAAGAATTGATATATTTGAGTGAAACACAGAAAGAATTGCCTTTGGACAAAATTAGTACAACAATCTAAATTTATTGTGAATAGTAATAAAAGAAGTCGACCCTGATTCAAAAAATCAAATTCAGCCCTTTCCATAACTACGATAATTGGAATAAAGTTCTTTCTTGGGTTTCTTGTTGCTGGAATAATAGAGAAGATAATCGGAGAAGAGTAAATGTTAAAGCTGAAATTTTGGAGCACAAGAAGGCATTCCTTTTAGCCTGAGGGTATAAAATGGTTACGTTTTTTTTTTGAATGCAAAAAATTAATAATAACAAAGATATTATGACCAGAATTTGAAAGTTCCACTTCTTCTAAGATCCTATAAAGGTCCAGTAAAGCTAATGTAAGGAGAGATCCTCATCCTAACTCATAATCAGGCCCCAAAATCAAAGCCTCAAATGAGGGAAGGTGTCATCAGGATGCAACATGCAGACCCAAGTGAAATTTTATTTCTATGTACAGTACAATGTCACCTTCATTGTGTATATAACCCAAAGCACCGGCTTATTGCACATAGATTACTAATAAATTCTTAAAAAAAGAAAAAGAAAAAATAGCACACAAAGACAGATCAAGAATAAAAACAAAACTGTACTCGTGATGAAGTTCAAGCTGCCAGATGAACCAATTCATCATAAATGTATAAAATATGATAACCAAAAAACATTTAAGCTTTTACATTTTTCTCATATAATGTGAATGATCAAAGAATAACTTGAAACAATTTAATAATCAGATTGAACGAGAAAAATTTACTAACATCTAGCTTGAATGACAACAACATTTCACCGCTACTATTACTTCAAACCGCAAGCTAAACAAAATTAGAGTAGCATAATTTAATTCACAGTAAATAATATTGCATATTGGCAAGAAGCAAAAAGTGATAAAAGGAACCTAGAAAGGAAGCAACCTTAATCCTCAGCTTTTAATTTCTTCTTTGATTTCCCTTGATGAGAGCGCTCAGATGACCCTGAAAATGTCATTCCACTGAGACGCCCTCCTGAGTCTAGAGTGGAACGGTCTGTGGACCGATTGGATTCATGAGTATGTCTTCTTTTTGGAGTCTTTGATGGCTCCCCAGCTTCAGACAAAGAACTTTTTTGTTTGCTACTGTGGGTGTAGGTTGAATGTGACTTTGTTGATTGTGAGTTTCTCCGCCAACTACTTTGCATAGGACTTGAGAAACGATGGGAAGAGTTTGGCATTGAATTTCCACTGGATGTAGAATAGAATTGTCTCATATTTTTGGGATTAAGTTCTTCAAGTTCTTTAGGCTCCGGGTAATGGACAAGAGAAACTCGCCGTGAAATCTTTCCCACTACCAACAAAGTAATCTATGTCATCAGATAAAATAATAAACACAGAGGAGGATTCACATAGTTCAGCCATCATTGTGAGGCTTTCATTCAAATTTTGATCACATATGCAACATGTAAGCATCAAAATAACGTATCAAGGACTTAAATATTAGACCTCTGACTACATATAGACACCATTGAACATAGATCTGAAAAAGGGTAACAATGGCTTGTAGAAAGGTTTAAATAAATTTAAAATATGCATCTCATTACCAAATATACAGATTTGAAAATCAATAATACAATTGGTCCAGTTTTGTCAACATCTATAGCGGAAATGGGGGTCTTCAAATTCTCAGTTATAGAAAAAATCAAAGCATGAAGAAAACAAAACAAACCAACCTGATGCTAGATAAGTTTGATCCTAGCTTCAGGAGATATGACTTCTATTTTTCTAAAATAAAAAAATAAAATATCCTTTGTCTTTTATTTACTAGGTTGAATTAATCAAATGTACCAGCACGGTTGTGTCAAAGAAGGGTCAGAAAAAACTATTTCCTCAGGAAGTAACCAAATGTGTAAATTGCTATGCACTAAACTGGTCTAAGACGTGTAAAAGATGCCTGCAGACATATTTGCCTCAACATCAGACAACTTTCTTCACTTTCAAAACAAATCTCTCAAAGACCATTTTCTTGCACAGACGGATGATCATAAACGTTATGCCACAAAGGCATGTCAAAATACATGTAAACGTTTTTTACGTTACACAGCAGAAAAGTATATAATTGTGACACAAGAAGATGATGCTTGCTTTAGTGTAGAACAAATTAGAAACCATGAATAGTAAAAATATATATTAAGAACAAAAATAAAGAAAGCAAAATCATTTGAATCCATACCAATTTTTGGCTCTGATGTAGAAGATAGAAAAACTGTTGCATCTGGCTCTTGTGAATCAAAACTGAGCACATCATACTTTTTTCCTACCACAAAAATTAACACTTATTCACACTATTGCAAGAAAGCGAATCCACAGAAGCCTGTAAACTGCATACGGAACAGCAGCTACTTTGGATAACAGAATGCATACACAATAAAGCATTAAGATCAGAGTTCTGCATGAAAACATAAATAAGTTTTTGTTACAAAAATACCGGATGAATCCTCAAAACTGCCCAACTGTCCATTGCCGTGTAGCTCAAGTGACAATTCTTTCCCATGAATATCAGGATTCTGAGAATATATATATAAATATATTAAAAAAAAAAAAAAAAAAAAAAAACGCAATAAGTTTAATTAACCCTTGAGTTGAAATTCAGAATGAATAACAGCAGCAGTTTAGCTGGTCATAAATGATTTCAGTCAAACCACCTCATCCAACTATTCAAATTCTCGTTTGATCCAAATGAGAATTTACTTTGGTGGAAAGATTATTGATAATCAGTAGTAAGGTTTAGCATAAAAAAATTCTCAATTTATCAAACGAAAAAGCAATCACAAACCCATCCCATCCCATAGTTCAATTTATAACTTTTTTATTCTTTGATAACCCAAAAACAGAAATCTCTCAAAAAGCTCACCCCAAACAAATCCCACAATCTTTCAGAAGCAAGGAAAGTATTGACTTCCTGCAAAGTAGGTGGCCCTGAAGAATCAAACCACAAGCTTGACAACTAGGTGAACCCCTCAAGTTTGATTTAAACCTTTTTCAGCCCATAACTTGTTCTTACACCAATACAATTTTCATAATCCTAAAAAAGCCTTAAGTAAACCATCATTGAAATAAAAATAAAATAAAACAAATTTTATGAAGGGAAAAGAAAAAGAAACTTACTTGCTTATAAGGCCATTGAATGAGCCAAAGCTCAGTAGAATCGGTCAATTTAATATCAAGAAGCGGGTCTCGGAACTCTTGCTCATATTCCACTGAAGGTTTGTATTCTTCTTTATCACCACTATCCATTGCTTCACTCACTCACTATGTCAACCATAAACAATAAAACACTCATTAAAGCATAAGCAATAATATTGCCATTTTTATGAGGACAGTTAGCGACAAGTATATAACGAGATCATCAAAATAAAAACATGATATTAATCACTCTTATAGGAGAAACTCAAACAAAATTCATAAATTTTATGGAAAAAAATTCTCACCAGTTAGTAATGAGAAAACATCAATCAAATTTATTCAAATGCATCAATCGAATAAAAATATCCCATCAAAGTTTAACAAATAAACATAAAATCTCAAAAAAAAATCATTTTTTTCAATTTTAATAAAAATAAAATCAAATTATTGAAACAAAAATTAAAAACCTAATAATTTCTCTTTTCCACGAGACAATAAAACAAATTTCATGAATTTAAGAAAAAAAAATTCTTACATAAATCAAATGAAACCCTAACAATAATCATCAAATGAAAAAATACGTTTTCACCAAAAAAAATGGAAAAAAATAAATAAATTCAAAAGGCCTAAAAGAAAAACCTGTCGGAACTTGTATAGGCTGTTGCTGAACGGAATAAACGGCCAGAAATCTCGTCGGCTTCGCGTCTATGGTTGCGCCAGCGCGCCTTCGCCTACCGACGGCTTGCCGGAGTCCTTTCGATGACGAGCGGGCTGTTTTTGTGTGAATTTCGTAAGTGTGGTGAGGCGGCTGTATAAGTGAAGTTCAAATTTGAAGGTGAGGGATAGTTTTTTAATGTATTACTGATAGGGTTGTTTTTGCAATTTCTTAAAAGCCGAAAATATGCTGCTGTTAACAAACTCCATGAGGACCCCCTAGAGTTTTAAAAATAACAATTATCCCCTTGTCGATAGACGGCTGTTACGAAGTTTGAAGTTTCTATTAAAGTAAACGAATGAAGGGCAGAAAAGTATTTAAATTAAGAAAAATAAAACCCTAAATAAATTATTCCTAATCCATTCTTTTTCGGGGCAAGAGATTAAAACACCAAATTGGGTTTGCATTTAATTAAAAAGCCATGAAGCTTGAAAGTGTTAACTAAATGACCTTATTTTTTTTATTAAAGGTAATTATTCACTAATCATGTTTTAATTAGGATTAGTGAAGCATTGACTCAACAAACAAAAATTATACTTTGTTCCCAAAAACCCAAAATTGTTGCAAAGAAACTCAAACCCAAAACCAAGAATTTGCCCCCCTCCATCCCGCCATTAACGTCGACCATTCCTGTCCCTGTTGTTGTTTCTTCTTAGCAAAACCGAAGCCCACCACCTCCTCCTCCTCCTCCTCCTCCTTCCTCTACATCTTATTCATTCTCTACTTCTTCTTCTTCCTGTACATCTTCTTCTTCATTGTTACACAAAGAAAGTGATATTTTGAAGGAGCTAGAAGTTTTGCCTCCTCTTCCTCTTGACATTTCGTCCAGGTTTGTGTTACTCCTATTTGTATTTTAGATTTGTATCCACAAAGATTTAATGGATTGGGTTTGGGTTATGATTTTGATTTAGTGGTTTAGGTTTTTGGGTTGTGTTTGATGTAATGCAAGTTGAAATGATTGAAATTTGTTGATGATTTTCTTGCATTGTGGGTAGCTAAGGGTGGTAGCATTGCAAGAACCGATCATAGGTGCATATCATGAAAATTGAATTCCAAACCTGATCGATCGCTTAAGCGATCTGGTATATTGCACTAGATCGCTGAAGCGATCAAACTTATCTAGCAATCCGGTGCAATATACCAGATCGCTTAAACGATTTGATAAGCTATATACACCATATGGTAAGCGATATACTAGATCGATTAAGTGATACACCCGATTGCTTAAACGACTCTAGAAATGCCCTTTAAAATCTGTCAACCCTTAATATATCGGTTAATAAATTATTTTTTTCTTGCATTATAGGTACTTGACTATTATTAGACATGGAATAAGTTGTTTTGGGTGTTGAATATTTTGGTGGGTGGGTGGAGGATGAAAGTTGTTGGAAGTGGATTGGGAAGAGCAAATAAGTTATACCAATTGTTGTGAGTACATAAGTTACTTTTGATGAGTTGATTGATGAAATCATTAGAAGAGGTGAGTTGAGCTGCTCGCGTAGTGATATAGTCGTGAAGTATGTTTTACGCAGAGTGCCTGAAAATTGTAAGCTACCCCCTGCTATATTAAAGTTAGATGAAGATGTGAAGATATATATGCTTGATGTGGGCGATAATGGTTTGAGGCCGATTTAAGGGTTTCTATTTTGGATAAACCGTCAGAAGTTGTTTCAAAGGAAGGGGAGAACAAGCAAGTTGGTGCGGAGAATGTTGGTTTTAATTTTAACTACGAGGACATTGATTTATTTGTTGATAAATCAAGAGTAGGGGGTGATTTGGGTGGTGAGGAGGACACTGTAGAAGAGGTTTTTCATGGGGGGCGACGAGGACACTATACAGGTTTCCGTAGATGTAGAGATTCCTAAAAATACAAATCACGTAGAAGGTGTAGTTTGTGAGGAAGAGAACACTATAGTCCTTCATGTATATTCAAAGGCGGCAATTGCAGTTAGCAGTGAAGCATCTCATGTGTTTACTGATGGTTCAGACTTGCACGTAGGGTATTTGTGTGTTGTGGTGTGTTGTGGTATGGGGGCAATGAAGATGAGCTGTGATTTTTCGTGGTTGATATGGTGGTGTTTTAAAGGTTGGGTTGTGGTATGGGCACCATGGAGATTGGCTGTGATTTGGATGCGGTGGTGGTGGTGCTCTGGAGGCTAATTTTGGGGGTGTAAACGAGCCTAGCCAAGTATCTGGCTACTCCAGCACAGTTCAAGCACTGCTACAGTATTGAGCTCAAGGACTGTTACAATACTGAGCTCAAGCTTAATTAAGCGGATTTTATGTTCAAGCTCGTCTCTGAATATAAGAGCTTAAATTCGGCAAAAAGTAGGGAATAATACACATAAGTTTAAAAAACATCAAATATATCCTTAAAAATTCTTAAAATTGTTGAGTTTGGCGAGCCGAGCATTGAGTGTTCAAGTTTAGCTTGCCTGCTTAGCCTAGTTGCTCGAACTCGAACTTTGATCGAGCCTCGGCTCGAAATTAATATAATAACTTTTATTTTTCTCTTTAATTTTATTAATTTTAAAATAGGGGTAATTTGGTCTTTTCATAATTTACGCCACTTGGGGGCATGTTTGGGACCAAATGTTATAACCGGCTAACTAAAGCTAGCCGTTAAGGGTGTTATTTCTAATATCCCAGGGGATATTTGTTACTAGCTTTAACCTCAGGGGTGTCAAAAGCCCCTCAAGTCAATTTACACTTTCATCTTTAATGGCACTATATCTAACACTAGGGGATACGATCAGCTTAATCAAGTAAGGTGAGACTTTTCAATTAAAAGTTTATAATACTCTATTGTCTTATTGGCATGTTAATATATATGAATAAAAGGTAAAAAATATATTGTACCCCTTTAAAAAAAAATCATTTTTTTTCATAATAATAATGGTTTATTTATAAATATAATATGGAAAACATTTAACACATTACAAAACGTGCTTAATTTCACAATTATGAAACAAGCAAAACATCGTTTAAGTTTCACTCATTACAAATATAAATACAGAAACTCATCAAAGAAAAAACCCGACTGAACAATATAATAAAATTAAAACATTCAATTTTTTCTTTCTTTTTTAAATTTTATTCATTTCTAATAAAATGTGAATAAAGCAATAGGGGCATTATAGACTTTTCATTGAAAAGTATCATCTGATTGAATTAAATGTTAGTATTTGATAAGTGTAATATCAATAATATTATATGTACAAAGAAATCTTATAAAAATTTCTATATAAAGTGATGTGATAGAAGATGAGTAAAATAGTGAATACAAAATGTTCAACTTATTATATTCACTCTTTCATTAATTTTATGTCACATCACTTTGTATATAAATCTTTGTAAGATTTATTTGTATATATACTATTACTCAAGTAATATATATCAAACCTTAAGGATAAAAGAGGAAATAATCCATAATCAGCTCTATTTAAATAATTTAATGAGGGTATATTATTGGCATTTGAGTAGTTACGCAGAATAAAATTTACTGAGGGTATATTTGGTATTTAAGCGTGAAAAAAAGAGAGAGTGTGAGAGAGATGGTTTAAACTTTAAAGTGAGGTGCATATTACGTTCTCTAACGTTTTGAAGATTAAATTAGTAATACTTTTAATCACCGTATTATTATTAATATTCATATTAAATTGAAAAATTATTTAAGCAAACATGTTGCACAAACTTCATTTTTTTAAAAGATGTATAAAGAAACAAATTAATGTTGGTACAAAAGTTATGGTAAAAACGAAAAATAATTAGAATTAATCACACTTCAGCTCATTTGTTGATACAAAAATTTGTATTAATCAGAGTGAACCGATAATCGGAACAACTGTGTGCGTGATAGTAAATAAGCAACAATGAAATAGTGAAAAATAAACAATAAATAAACCAGAAATTTTTTAAAGTGGTTCGACTTGTTCACAAATTGCCTACGTCCACTGTAATTATTATTAATAATTTCCTCCCCCCTTTCTAAAATGTAGTGGGTTATTTATATAAGTTTTTTTACAAATGACAAGCCCACTAAAACCGAGATCATAGCTTCAAAATGGTAATCATCCCATAATTTGGGGGATTGGCGATCAGGAAAGATTTGAATTTAAACTTATCCCAAAATTTCCGGGGTCAAAGCTTATCTTCTTACTGATTGTACTCTTATGGCGACCTTTGAAAACTATCAGACTTGTCTTTTCTATCGGAGCTATCCTTACAATCGATCTATATCTTTAGCGAACACATATTTTAGAATCGACCTTGTCGATTTTGTGGGTTACACGAAATCGAGCTCTCTTCAAATTGCGAGCTTACATTTATTTGCGAACTCTTGGTGGAAAAACCCCACACAACATCTACCCCCCAGTATTTGGAGGTCGTGTCAAGCTTCAAAAACTAAAGTCCTTATCGAATTTGGGAGATCGCTCTATTTTTAAAATTTGGAACGTCATGTTCTTGCGACCGTCGGGCTGACTCATCTGGCATTTCATGTCGCCACTCGTGTCAGTTAATATCTGACACACATCCTGCTTTTACAGCTGGCCACACGCACAATCATCGCGTTGTGTGTCAACGGTTATTATGACAAAATTCGACGGTTACTTGCCTTTTCAAGATCATTGACAAGTGTAACCCTTGAACGGTCTAAATCGCCCACATAATAGAGGGTTGTGATTTCCTGCCCAAGCACGGTTGAGATCGACTCCCACCCAATTTCCAATACTATAAATCAGATGATTCATTTCATTTTCTCCTCTATTCTTGCTATCTCATCCTGAAACTCTGTTGAAATTGTTTGTGCCTTGCTTTGATTACATTTTTCAGTGATTCACTACTTCATTACTTCAAGTAAGTTGTTTTTCACTTGCCTTTGGCATTATTTATTAGTTTGAGAACACCATTAAGGTTCAGTTTTTTTTTTTAAAGTGTTCCTTAACCTTCTGGGTTTTCTTAAAGAAAACCGATCAAAAAAATTGCCAAATTCCTTCATCGGAATATGAGTTGTTTGAGTCAAAACAAATCGTCGCCGGGAGCTTACCGTTGAGCTCCCTAGACACTTGGACCGAGCACAAGTGTCATTGTGTTTCTTGATGTCGAGCTTGATAATAGCACTTGTTTTCTTCATGTTTCAAGTGTCTGCAGACGAACTCCGTTCAATGTCGAGCCCTGATTCCAGGGTTAATGAGCTTTTTGGTGAAGCCGAATCTTCACAAAGCTCGCTTGTGAGCTTGAGCAAAACCTCCAATGAAAACGTAGTTGTCATCACCTCACAACTCTCTCCCAAATTGCAAAAACAACCATCATTCTCGCTTACAGAGGAAGATCTTTCTTGGATAAAGAAGCAATATGTCGGCGAATATCTTCTAATGCTACCAGCGGGCTATTTACAAAAACTACCCTCGTTAGGCAGGGTTGCAATCTTTGAATTTCTGCTGAGATGCGGGATGACTATTCATCCACACCATTTCCTTGTTAGTGTGATAGATTACTTTAACCTCACCCCGATGCAACTAATAACGAACTTTTACATAATTATTATAGGCTTGTACATAGCTTTTAGGTCTAGCCATCTAGGCAAGCTCACCATAGACGAGCTCGCGTACTTGTATAAAATAAAGAAAGGTTAGGATGATACATTATACCTTTCTAAGACGGGGAGAAGAGCCCCCAACGGTCTAGTCAGGATCCCAAGCAAAATCAAGGACCAGGACTCCAAATTTTTCTTTTTTCAATGTGGAAGTGACGACATTTTTTAGGCTGGACGTTTGTATGTAACGTTGCCCTTTTCACTTTGATTTTTTTTAACTCTATTTTTTTAGCTAACCGTAATCGGAACCCTCCCCATGACTTAAATACCGATAGGCTCAAGCTCTTCAGTCAACTCCCTGAAAAGTATCATGACGTGACTAAACTCGTCACTCTCTCGAATCTGGTCTCATACAAATTCTTCCTGGCGTCGGCCAAATTCACAACTGTTTTCATTACGGTCCCGACGAGGAAAAAAGGTTAACTCCAAATCCTTTTCTTGGCCTTTTTGAGAAAGGCCAATGTTCTACTAAAACTAATCTTAACTTGTCCGCAGGGATGAAACTGGCAAAAGACCTAGTGGCTACACCAAGAAATCGCCCAAAAAATAGGGTGAAACCTTGGGGCAAGCGATCAAGATTGACCCCAAGCCCAAAATATCATCCTCAGCGGCTATTGAGCCTAAGGTATCCGCCCCTAAAGAACTGTCGGGTATTAAACGATTAGAAGTCGAGCTTTCTGGGGTCCAAGCTCGAAAAAATAATCAAAAGAGCCAGCAAGTTCCCCTGCAGAAAAGGCGGGTTCATTTAAAAGCGACTTTGGAGAAGCTCAACCCAAGTAGAGCCAAAAAAAGATTGGAATAGGATCAAGCTCTCTAGTAAGGGATCTCACCAAGGGGAATGGCCCTATTGTTCCAAGTGCCTGGGAGAAAGAGAATGGCTTAGTGACTTTGCATCAAAACCAAGGCGAGTCTGATGAGGACGAATCCGAGTTGGAGGCTCAAATCCTTCAACTTCCTGAAAGGGTCACCACCTGGGCCATGGTAATCAAAGACTCGCTTACTGAAAAATTCTACCGTGACTTCAAAGCGTTATCTTCCCACATGCGCCTTGGAATTATGGCCAAGGCGATGACTAAGGTAAATTTATGCTTGCCCCAACTATTGTACCTTCTTCTTTTTCCTTGCTTTTTCTTTGCCTTTTTTCAGGCGTACGCCATGTTCAACCTTGTCTACTAGGACAACAATGATGTCTTGGAAAATTCGGGCAAGGTAATTGATTTCACCATAGCTACAAAAGATAAAGCGGAGGAAAAATCTCGCGCCTTGCACAAACAAATCAAGATGCTGAAGAACGAGCTGGCGGGGTTCAAGGTAGCTCAAGACAATATTGCCATAAAAGAGAAATAGTTTGTTGATAAACTCTCTCAATCGCAGAGATCTAAACTCAAGCTGACTAGTGAGTGGGATCATCTCAGTGAAACCAATAAGAAGCTCGCTGCCGAACTGTCTACTGCCTAAACCAAAATCGCGAACTTATCAAGGGAGTCATCGCAAAGTCAGATGGAAGCATTAGAAATACGGGAAAAACTCAAGGATGCAAAGGCCAAAGTCATCCTTCTCAAATGCGATCTCAAAAAGGCAAAAAAGGATCATGACATCGAAGCATGTGAGACTTCGGTTAACTTAGTCACCCTTGTGTGGAAAGCCGATCCTGACCGAGACTTCTCTTTTCTTTCTGAGGTGTATCAGACTGAAATACTTAGGTTTCAAACCGAAGCTTCCATGAGAGAATTCGTTTACCCCGATGAATCAGAGTTCGATGCTAACAGTGATGATTTGGGAGAGGATGATGAGGAAGATGGACCCATGGGCGATCAAGATGAAGATCCGGCGAACAAAACAAAAACTCATGGACCGCCTCTGACCCTGATGCCACCATCCCCTAGCTGAATGAATGTTCGCTTTTCTTTAGTCTTGACTTGTAATGAAAACTTAATCAATAAAATTGATATTTCTTTTCTTTCAAACTATTACATTTTTCTTTTACGAAATCGGACTTCTTTTTCCTTAGATCTACTCTTGAGTCATATTTTTTTTGACATGTTCAAAAATTTGGCAAGTATCAAAAGGAGTCTTTTAACTTGCGATGACTTTGAGTTAAGGTTATATGTCCGCCTCAAGTCTTCATCACTGAAGTTTAATTGACTTCCCCTCGACATGTTTTTCTCGATTCATCTTTCGAGGTACTGATCGCCGGGTCATAGGCTTCAAACCCTTGAGCTCGACATTTGGTATGGTTAAAACCTGTTCGCCAGTCGGGCTTCTAACTTCAAGTTTTATGCAGAACCTATCATAACTTTTACATGCACATTGAATTGAATAATACACTTTATTGAAATGATAAAATGGACCATTTGTCTAAGTACAAAGAAATGAAATTACATAGAGTTCGATTACTGATACATTGAGCTTGATCATTGATAATACCTTCGAAGATGATTGGCATTCCATGCCCGTAAGACCGTTGTTCCATTCAAATATTCCAAATGAAAAGTTCCCAGTGCGATCTTTTCTGAAATTTTAAATGGACCTTCCCACTTTGGCCCAAGTACCCCTCAACTTGACTCTTTGCTACGAGCACAATTTTTCTCAAAATGAGATCCCATTTTTCGAACACTCAATTTCTTATCTTGGAGTCGAAATACTTTTTAGCATGCTATTGATACGAAGTGATCCTCAATTGTGATTTAGACAGATGTTCATCAATTAGGTCAAGTTTTAATCTTATTAAGGATTCATTTAGATCCTCGTCAAAAGCTTCCCATCAGAATGTTTTGACCCCGACCTTGACTGGGGCCATTGCTTTGCACCTATAGGCAAGTGAGAATGGAGTTTTGCATGTCGAACTTCTAGTTGTGGTTCTATATGACCGCAAAACTTCAAGAAAATCATCTACCCATCTTCGTTTAAGAGCATTGAGCCTTTTCTTCAGTGTGCTTTATCACTTTATTCACTGTTTCGACCTATCCATTGGCTTGAGGTTGATATACGACCAATAAACTTTTTTATTCCGAGCCCTTCACAAAATGAAATGAACTCCTCA
>WYDK02000008.1:1772812-1786566 GCA_009867345.2 Toxicodendron radicans
ATAATATTATATAAGTATTTAAAAGGGAGGGTAATTTAGTAATCTAAATAACTTATCCATTAATTTACCCTTCAAACCAAACATATAAATATAACATACCCACTCCCAACCAAACACATTTTGAGTAATACAATATTTTCATACCAAGGTAATATATCTTTCCGGTAATATTATTACTCAGGTAATAAAACATTATATGAACCAAACAACCCCTAAAAAGTGTGTTTTTGATTCGCGGTAATGTAAAATTACTCTGGTAATCTATCTTTTAATCCGATCATTACCATGTTTGTTTGTCAAGTAATTAAAGATTTCGGTAATCTTCCAATACCAATAGTGATTAATGTTGGTAATATAAGAGGTTATTATCAGATTACCAACCAAATGAGTGATATTAAAAGATTATCAAGGTAATCTAATTTTTATACCAGTTTTACCCTTAATTAATAATCATTCGAACACAAATGTCCTCATATGCCTACCAAATAACAATTAGCCCAACTTTACGAAATGACTTCTATAACCTCAAATTATTTTTTTGGACAGAAAAACCCTTCATTTTACATAAATTAACCTTAATTTTGTTAAAATTTTACCCCTAACTATTAAAACTTTTGGAAAATAATGCCCTTGTTTTAAATACAATTTACAAAAATACCAAAGGTCACAACCACCACAAACTGCTTCTGACCGCCGCCGCCAACCGTTGACGACGATCATCGAAATGACGAACGACCGGTCAAATATGGCCTTTTTCGGCCAGATCTATGGTGGATTTGACTGGAAAACTCTATTTTTAGCCAGATCCATGGCAGATTTGGCACAAGATTAATGGCCAGATCTAGCCGCTTAACTTGCATTAGTGGCTAGATCAAATCTAGCTGTTTTCGGCTACATCTGCCATGGATCTAACAAAAAATGACGATTTTCGATCAGATCCAAATCCACCATGGATCTGGCCAGAAAATGCCATATTGGCGAACAACCGGCCAGATCCACCATGTCGTTCGCTGTTTTGGTGACTTTCGATTGTGGCTGGCGGTGGTAGGCAGCGGCCGACGATGTTAGTGTGATGGCTGGGGTGTTTTTGTTATATTTTAAAAGTTTTTGGTGAATAAGGTATTTTAGGTAAATCTCAAATGTTGGGAGTTAAATGATAAAATGTAAATAAATAATAATAATAATAATAATAATATTATTATTATTATTATTATTATTATAATAGTATTATAATATAAGGGCAATTTAGTAAAATGATACTTCAGTAATCTTTTATTCATTCTAACCAGACATATTAATATAACATACCCACCAATTTAATCTCATCTAGCCAAAACCTTTTTTAATAAGATTTTCAGTAATCTTCAAGGTAATCTATCTTTCTAGTAATAAACATTCCCTGAACCAAACGCACCCTAAACTAAAATAAATTTACCTCCAGTTCTAGTGGTGACCCTCGATACTTTTAACAATGACCTATAATCCTATATCCATGCATGGAGTAACATATCCTCGCAAGTATTACACAATTCTATAATCTGGATAAACACTATAGTACCGGAGGTAATGTTGCCTTTAGTGATGACCCTTGGATCTAGAAATCAAGAGAGGTGGGGAGAACGTTACCTCGAATATGTTAACAATTTCCTGATAATCTGTTTTCATGCAATGAGTGACATATATTCATATATTCTCATAAGTGGAAAGGCAATGAAATTGGAAACAAAAAGAAACAGGATAGTGAATTGTATATGTATACAAAATCTGACATTTCAAGTGAATTTGAATGCACGTTTAGCAGAGTCAAGGGTGTTGGAAAGTAGCATAGAAATGGTAACAGGTCCTATACCTCCAGGCACTGGGGTTATGGCTGATGCCACCTTAATAGCTTCTTCAAAGCAAACATCTCCGGTTATCCGGTAACCATTCCGACAACTAGAGTCCTGCAAATTATTGTAACAGCATCTGATCATTATTCAAACAAGGCAAGTAGTGGAGTGCTTAATGAATGTAAAAGCGATAGAATTTTACTGGATGATCGAACATATGATATAGTATGTTCATCCTGCCGATAACTGTCTCTGATTGTAGAGACGCCTATAAGTGGGACTGGGGAATTTCCCTTTTTCCCATTACAATAAAAAACATGATGAAAACATTGTGGCTATACTTAAAAAGAAGACAACATTGAACACAGCAATAAGAAATATTGGTTGCTCTTGATAATCCTGATTCTGAAGGAGACATAGTGTAAACACATCGAATAGACAATTAATCAGGCAAATGAGAATGCATTGCAGATCATGTAGGGCAAGCTGAGGTTATCTTCTTTTCTCCTTTATCTGCAGAATACTCATTCTGTTATGTTATTTTGGGCATGCTTACACTACTTGTTAAAGAATGACAAGCTGAGAAATGTGTCTAGATTTCATTTCTTAAAATAACCATGTAAAACCATGCGAATACGAAGATAAATAATATACACAAAAATGCATGAATCAATGTGTCTTTCAAGCTAATTATTATTAATTTGATGAGAAACTGGGAATATATTTATGAAAAAGTAAATATGTTAAAAGTATAAATAGGACTAGATCGCAAGAAGAAGCAAAAAAGTAATCAGAATTAAGCAAAATCTGTATAAAAGAATATTCAATAACAAACAAAATCACAGCTATAAACCACAAAAACTTCCCCCATACAAGATAGTACCCTAGGGAAACAATTGTTATAGGGTGGAAACAAAATCTCTTTCGTTGCAACCCCACTCCCCAAATAAGTTCATCTCTTAAAACCGCATCGAGATGAACGAAGGTAAAAGAGTAGTCGTGAAAATCTTAGGAAACAGAAGTCCAAATTAAAGCTAGAAGCTTAAGCCTGTTCCACAACTCTTCTTTGTCAACCTCGAAGATACACTTCTTTCTTTCCTATCATATTACCTAAAACGAGAGCAGAAACAGCCCACTACCATAGAATATTGATTGATTTCTCTCTCTATATTCCACATCCACCAATAAGAGATAAATGGGAAAAGTAACTTAAAAAATCAATGCAACAACAATTTGATTAAGTAGTCTGACCACGAAACTATAAACTAAAGTACATTATGATATGTTTATCCTTTCATAAAACATCACTTATCATTTATCTGAACTCCAAGTATAGCTTGGCGACTTAATTAGTAAATGATTAGTAGCCCACAGCAGACTGTCTATTGAGATTTTAACAATACTGTAGTTTGCACAGTCAGTTAAGTACACAAAAAAAATCGTCGTTTTACTTATTCTACATATGCACTTCCAATGAGGTTTTAAGAGGGGCTATTGAGCATATTAGTAAAATTTGAAGGTAACTTTCCAATGTATGCACACCAAAATATGCAAGTTGAAAGAACTAATGTTTAGTTCTCTACTTCTACTCTTTTTATTCCGAAAGGTTTTAATTACCTTTACTGGATTTGCACCCATATCAATTACAAATGCTCCTGGTTTTAGCCAATAGCCACGAACAATGTTAGGAACCCCAACATCTGATACCACAATATCGGCTTCAGAAGATATATGTTCTGGATTCTTTGTAAATGCATGTAAAGTGGTGACTGTTGCATGATGCCTCTGCACACCCACACAAAATTAAACAAACAAATAATAGCTGAAACTTTCTACACCAAGTTAGAATGATTTACCTGCAGTAGCAAGGAAGTAGGCAACCCAATAACTTTGCTTCTCCCAATTACCACTGCCTTCTTTCCGATGATTTCCACTCCAGACCTCAGCAACAACTCAATGCAAGCCTTAGAGACACAAGGGATGAATAACGGCTCTCTTCCTCTCATGGCAAGATTCCCCATATTGAGGGGATGGAAACCATCCACATCTTTTTCTGGACTCATAAAATTTATAATCTTTTCCTCATCCAAATGCTGCATCAAACAGTAAATTTAGTAATTATATAACAAGTCAGGACTTTGTTTATGTCCAACCCATACTAAATTGGATCAACCTAAACTGTAAAAATAAAGAATATTTCAAATTCTATCATTCCCTCAAATGAGTTTCCATAACAAAAAAAGTTTCTTAATAGAAAAAGTGAATATGATAAAATCTCATGATTAAACAACCGACTTGTCACAATGGAAACAGAGAACACTAGAAGAAAATCGTGATCATTTAATTGGTGGCCTTCCATGCTTATGAATATACTTAAAATGCCATAAGGTTATAGATTCTAAATTCTGGTCATAACATTCTAAGAAACAAGAATTTAAGAAATGATGGCTATAATATGCATATATATGTGCACAAAGGGTCCTGGTAAATTTAACAATGCTTCTAAAGACTCAAGATGTTAATTCTTTGTTAAACTTTCAAAGGCATAATAAATTGGAGAAAAAAGGGCAGAACTCAAAAAAATTTGAAGCAGTAGCAGAAATTACTTTTGGTAGAGGAAGTTGCACAATAATACCATGTACTGATGGGTTCTCGTTGAATCCTGTAATAACATTAAGAAGTTCTTCTTCTGAGCAGTCTTCAGGCAGCTTTGATACCAAAGATGCTATTCCAATTTCATCACAAGCTTTTAACTTGAAGCGGATGAAAGTCTCAGAGTCCCTTCTCTCACCCACCAAAACAACTGCCAAGCCAGGCAATTTTCCAATGGAAGCTTTCATTCTGCCTATTTCATTAGTTATCTGTGATCTTATATCCTGAGCAATCGACTTCCCGTCAATTATTGCAGCAGCCTGTCTATTAGTAGCTATGCATTTAAAAAAACAAACATGTTAGTAATTTAAAGATAATGCGTACAGATATTGAAAATGTGATGAAGATGCACACAGAAAAAATAATAATGCAGGAGACATGACTAGATAGTTAAAAGCACAAAAAAATTTGCATAAATTTTTTCTAACAATATGGACTGCCAAATTCAGTAGCAAACCTATGAATTTAAAATATACATGGCAAGACTGAACAACGTTAAGATCTAAAAAAATTCAACAAATGTAATAGTTACTAGAACTTTGATATTGATTGATCATTGTTTATATTCAATACAATTACAATTGTTGTAGATACATTTGTATATTTTTAAAGCAATGTGTCAATGAAGCAAAAACATATAAACATTTTCAAATAGAACTGCATGTAACCTCTTTCCCATTTTGTCTATGATCTGCAAACATTGCAAATCAATGAAGAGAGGTTCAACTATTCACTGTTGAACATATTCATTGTCTTCTCTTCTTTAAAATGACCTATTTATATATACAAACCCAAAGATTGCAGGGTTTGATGGGAGCTCAAGTTTCAAAGCCAGGCTTGCGAAGCAAGTTTCGGGGGAAATCTGGATTGTCAAATATATATATATATATACACACACAAACCCATCCATAGAAAGTGATGAACAAGTACAACATAGAATCATTGCCACATTATCCATTTTAAATTATTAAATTCACTCTTTTCTTTCCTCTTCCATTAAAATTAACCTGCATCATTTTGTATTACTAGTTAATAACTCTAGCATTATTATTGTACAAATTATAGCAGAACACAGCTTAAATTTCTTGAAATTTCCTGTTCCCTTACTTTCAAAACAAAAAATATACATATTTATATTCTAAACTAAATAATGAACATTCCAACAAAAGAGTTGTACTTTAAGCTACAGTAAATTGAAGAAATCACCAAAATTTAAAAAAAAAAAATTACTTTCAATAAACATTTCAACTGAACCCCTTTTCTTTTCAAAGTTAAAGGACTAATTTTCAATCACATTTTCAACAACTTTTCCCAAAAATGTAAACCAGGAAGCCAAAATTATGTGTTTTTAGCTTTTATTAATCTTCACCAACTCAAATTAAAGACCAAAAGATAAAAAAAATCATGGAGCCAAATCCCATTAAACAAATTACCAGAAAACTAATTCAAAAGAATTAGCAAGAAGATTTCTCAAAGAGAGCTTACAGGAGTTGGGGCTGCTAGCAGTGTTGACATTGTAGCGACTGTCACGTGGAATCCAAACTTCTTGGAGATTGGGGCCAAGAATGGTGCTTAAACCGCTTGAACTTGAAGTGGAAGTAGATCTTACAGACAATCCTTTTCTTTTAAAAGTTAGCCAAAACACCCCTCCGACGCCGCCACTGCGTCTCATTCTGTTGCTGTATCTCCCCCACACCATCAACTGGTTTTGGCTTTCTCATGCACAGCCACCCATTGCCACCTGCAAACAGACGCCATATATTGAAGTCCACATTTTGATTTGAAAAATAGTGATTAATTACACTATCACCCTTTTAACTTGAAAAAATAACAATGTGACCCCCTAAATTTCCAGTTTTTAGATGTTGAAACTCGAAATATAATGAGAGAAGGGTAATGACGTCATTTCAATGATATATTAATTACAAGAAATAACATTATAAATTCTAAATACACCCCTATTCTATTTTACATTTTATTTTTGTTTTTAAAATTTAATTCTTATATAATCCTATCCTTAAAATTTCATAATTATTGAAAATCTTTTGTTTTATTTCAATTTTTGTTTGTTTGAAAAAATATATATATTTCTAAATCTATGAAGAAGGCAAATCACCCATGGGATGAATCTAAATTTGAAGAAAAAAAAAGTAAAAAATTTCAATTTATGAAAAGGGGTGTTAAAAAACAGCTATTAGTGAAGTTTAAAATCGTGGAAAATGGATGAAAAAAGAAGTAATTTAGGGCACGTTTAAAAGGTCACCTGGTAATTAGAATTGAGTGTAATTGGTGGGAATTACTAGATTAGACATGTTTGTTTAACCAATTATTTACTTAGTTAGAGTGTAATTAGTAGGTATTTGGAGAATCTCAATTACACTCTCCAATTCTCATGGAGTGGTTGTGAATTGAATGTAATTAAAAAAAATTAATTACAAAATGTTTTAATACCAAAAATAAAAATAATGTTTCCCATTCTAAAATAAATTACTAAATATTTTGTATTCAAAATATTTTAGTTTTTTTTAATTATAATTAAAATTTTATTTATTTTATAAAATTATTGTAGTTGTTGATAAAAAAATTGTTAGTTAATAATATCTATTTTAAATATTTGCTAATAAATAATATTAATTTTAAATATTTCTTATTAATAATTTTATTTTTCTGTGTAATTATCATGTCCTACCAAACATGACACTAGTAATTCAAATGTAATTACGATGTGATATTCAATCACGCCATGTATTTTAAAATACTGTGTAATTACTATGATGTGTAATTACTACCCTAGTAATTACACATTACAATCCTAGTAATTACACAACCTAATAATTATACATTGGTTTCCAAACACACCGTAAATGTTTGATTTATGAGGATTTGTATATGTTGTGTGTGAATTTTGTCTAACAGATAATACAAGATATTAATATCATTATTGCTCATTTTTAAACTTTGTAACTCTTATCAAATTTATTGTAACTCCCATAATATGTATATGATTTAATGTTATAATTACAAGGTTTTTAAACCATTTAACTCCAACAAATATATATATTCTATTCAATTCAATTATCAACGATGAATACATTTGATTAGGGATACTAACATGCAAATGTTTTATTTTATTTTGTTATCTTATATATTTAATTATATCGTTTAATAAGCTCTTTGTGCTAGATGGCATAATTAAGGTCACTTTATTTTTAATCAATTAAATTCTAACTATGTTAAAATCTATCATGATAATAAGACTTAAAATCCATTTCCATAATAGGTATGGTTGAGGGGTGGGTAAACCCATAACCCGAATATATCCAACCCGACCCACCCTAATATTGAATTCAAGAAAGAATAAGACTAGGTTTATAATCATTTCTCACAACAATCACTCAGAAACAATTCATCTAACAACTCTCATCACACCTCACATCACATCAAAAAAAAAAAAAAAAAATTTAACCCTTGAATTAGCCTATTGTGAGAGATTGTTGTGAGTTTAGTGTTATTCTTTAAGAAATGGGTTGCCCTACAAGCCATAAATTACCACCCTTAAATTTGACAACTTACATATATATTGATCCAATTTGACATCATCGAAAAGGAAATTCATCCTATAAAAATTTATAAGTGAAAGGTCTATTATCTCCATGGGATTATATCCCAAGTTATATAATAGTATTTCAAAATACCAAATTTTAGTAAGTGGTAGTTTTATTTTATTTGAATTCACGAGTGGCTGTTATGAGAATTGGAGTTGTTATAATATTAAATTTGGGATGGCTATTACTATATTAATTCTTGGGAGAGTAACATCCAAATATTTTTGTGTATAAAATGACTGTTTCCTTTTTCTTTTGAAGACACACTCCAATTATTTTAGCTCCCGTTTTCATATTATGTCGAGACATTGTCAGCTCTTATTTTGATATTATATCATCAATGATCGGTTACTTCTCTATTATTGTTCTAAACCTCTATTAGAGTGTGCACTCTAAAAAGAGGTTCATCATTGTATCCTGGAGGTCAGTCCGTTGTTGAGCCTTTTTGCACCACGAAGATTCTTCCAGTAGGGGCGAAATTCTGATCTTAAGGACAAGCATTTACACGCCTTGGCGTTGCTGCTCTTGTTGTTTTTGCTACCATAGAGTTTTTGTTTTGCTGTTGTTTGGTGGTTGTTTTTCCTACTGTGGAGTTGTTGTTTAGTTGCTGTTTTTGTTGTTGCAGAGTTGCTATTTTCCTGCTATTAGTTGTGTTTTGTTGCTATTTTTTTTGTTGTTTGGTTGTCATTTTGCTGTTGTTTACAGAATTTGTAATAAATCCATCATTCTTATGATCATAACCAAGTGAAATTTGTCGAAATGGATGCTGCAATTCTCACAGCCAACTCACTTCTTGACATCTCCAAAATTGAGCCCTTTGTTGGAGCTCATTTCAAGAGGCAGCAAGAAAAAAGTGTTTAACTCCCTAGACGTGATCGATTTTGTAGAGTACCTCTTAACAAAAGAACCAAAACCTTGAGTGGACGATTTTGACAAAAAACTTGACACATGGAAGAAAGGAAATAAGGTATGTCGCCATACTATCCTCAGTACATTATCGAATGAGCTTTATGATGTTTATTGCTCTTATAAGACTACACATGAGATATGTACAACAATGAAAATGAAGTATGTTGTTGAGGATGTTGGATCACAAAAATATGTCATAGGAAACTTCCTAGATTTTAAAATGGTAAAAGAAAAAGAGGTATCCATGAAAGTCCATGACTATCATTTACTAATAAATGACTTGAAAAATGAAGAAATAATTCTCCCTGAAACTTTGTTGGCTGGATGTTTAATTGAGAAACTTCCAGATTCATGGAGAGATTATAAGAACAATATGAAACATAAGCGGAAGCAAATGAGCTTAGAAAATGTGATAGTACATATTAGGATTGATGAGACAAATAGGCTTAGAGATAAATCCGATGAGGCCAAGGAATTGACATCCAAGGCTAATGTTGTTGAAAACCAAATGGTTCCTCCTCAACCTAAGAACAAGAAACCGTAGAGTTTTAATAACAATAACAATAATTTTTTTAATAACAAGAACCCCAACACTTTCAAAAAGAAAGGACATTGTTTTGTGTGTGAGAAAACTAGACATTTTGCTAGCCAATGCAGATACAGAAAAAATGGAGACAACAAAAATCCTCCTAAAGCCAATTTGGTCGAGGGAGATGATGTTTTTGCTGATGTGGTTGTCTCACAAGTGAACATGATTGCTGAAAAGAAATAATGGATAATTGATTCTAGAGCCACAAAACATATTTGTGGAGATAGAAATTTTTTCTATGAATACATACAAGTAAGGGATGGAGAAGGATGTGTTTACCTTGGAGATTCCCACTCTACTCCTGTTTTGGGAAAGGGGAAAATTCTTCTCAAACTTACTTCTGGGAAAACCCTGACGCGAACCCCTTTAACACACGAAGAGACCCAACGTTCAAGAACGGAATAATTGCCTTGGATGAATCAGCTTCCAAATAACCTCGACCCGAAAAAAATGCAATTGTTTGAACCTTGGTATAATGTTAGAACACCACAAGAGAGATCCTTGATAAGTTCTTAATATTCAAGATGAAATCTTGAAAAAAATTGCATAAACAAGCAATTGAAGTATTTTTATTAATCTGATTATTTAAAAAGAACAATTAGTTTATATAGGGTGACAACCAACCCTAAAAGTCTCCTAACAAAAAAAGGAAACAAAAGTCTAATTAATTAAACAAGAAAATCCGAAATAAAAAATAGGTAAAAACGTGTAGTAAATTAAAATAGCCCCGCAACATGCAAAAATGGTGAATTATGGCCTCGAGACAGATGGAAATAGGCTGAAGAAATATTTCAAAGTATTGGGCTCGAAACAAGCTTTCCGTTGATATCTTACGGGCCTCGTAACTCCTCATGGATCAAAAGTTATGGTCGTTGTAAGTTGACTTGCTCGTTTAAGGTTTTTGGGCTTTGCGTTTGGGCTCTCTCCTCTTGGACTTGGGCTACGATCAAGTAAACCTCCCTCTTAGATGCATCCATTACCCAATCGGCCTCTAGCACTTTAGCTTTATTCTTGAGCTCTTCAATTAAGCCATTTAAAGCTTGTTGCATCTTTTTTCGCTCAACCTCTCGTAATTGGCCCCACTGGAACATGAAGCGGATGTGAATCTCGTGCTTGCTTTATGACTCCATGCTGCTCGGCCATGTCCCCATCATCCCCTCTCTCTTGAAAAGGATTCTCCCTCGAATCTGCATTATCAAAAAGAGATAAATCAGCAACATTAAAAGTATGACTCACATTATACTCACCTGGAAGATCCACTTTGTAAGCGTTGTCTCCGAATCACCCCGAGAACTTGGAATGGGCCATCGCCTCTAAGATGCAACTTATATTTCCGTTGAGATGGAAACCTTTCTTTCCAAAAATGTACCCATACCCTATCTCCTGGTTAGAACACCATTTTTTTTCTCCCTTTATTAGCTTGTTTCGTATATTTCTCAGTTCGCTTCTCAATAATTTGCTTAACTTTTTCATGAAGTTGTCAAACCAAATATGCTTTCCTTTTGCCATCTAAACTAGCACGCTCATCAACAGGCAAAGGTAACAAATCTAAAGGAGTCAAAGGGTTAAACCCATACACAATCTCAAATGGTGAATAACCAGTCGTCGAATGCACAACCCTATTATATGCAAACTCTATATGCGGCAAACAATCCTCCCAAGATTTTAAATTCTTTTCTAAAATAGCACGCAATAATGTAGATAAAGTCCTATTTACTACCTCAGTTTGTCCGTCCGTTTGTAGGTGACAACTAGTCAAAAACAACAATTTAGTTCCTAACTTACCCCACAATACCTTCCAAAAGTAGCTTAAGAACTTAGCATCTCGATCTGACACGATGCTCCTTGGAACCCCATGTAAGCGCACTATCTCCCTGAAAAACAAATCAGCAATGTTAGTTGCATCATTAGTTTTATGACGCGGAATGAAATGCGCCATTTTCGAAAACCTATCGACAACTTCAAATACCGAATCCTTGCCCCCTTTCGTCCTAGGTAAACCTAATACGAAGTCCGTGGAAATATCTACCTAAGGCTCACTAGGAATCAGCAATGGACTAATCAAACCATGGGGTAAGACTCTAGATTTGGCCTTCCTACATGTGATACACCTGCCACAAATACGCTCAACATCTCGTTTCATATGCGGCCAAAAGAAATGCTCAGTCAAAACATCTAAAGTCTTTTTAATTCCAAAATGTCCCATTAAACCACCCCCATGTGCCTCACGAACTAACAACTTTCTCAAAGAACTATTAGGCCCACATAATCTACTGTCTCTAAATAAAAACCTATCATGCCTATAGAACTTATTAAAAGCAATTTTCTCACAAGCAGCATAAATACTAGCAAAATCATTATCGGTAGCATATAAGTCTTTAATTTTCTCAAATCCTAATAATTTTGCATCCAACATTGAGATCAAGGCAAGCCTGCAAGATAATGTATCAACAACTACATTTTCCTTACCTTGCTTGTAGTGGATAACATATAGAAATGTCTCCATGAATTCGACCCATTTAGAATGTCTACCATTTAACTTACCTTGTCCTTTTAAGTGCTTCAAGGACTCATGATCAGTGTGTATGACAAACTCCTTGGGCCACAAGTAATGTTGCCACGTCTCCAATGCTCTCACCAACGCATATAACTCTTTGTCATACGTAGGGTAATTCAAGGCTGCCCTATTCAGTTTCTCGCTAAAGTACATTATGGGCCGCTTTTCCTCCATGAGAACAGCTTCAATGCCTATACCTGATACATCACAATCAATCTCAAAAGCTTTAGTAAAATCAAGTAATGTAAGTAAAGGTGCAAAACTCAATATATCTTTGATCAATCTAAATGCACGCTCTTGTTCCTCACCCCACTTAAACCCTACAGACTTCTTAATCACTTCCGTTAATGGTGCAGCTAGTATGCTAAAATCCTTCACAAATCGCCTATAAAAACTAGCTAGACCATGAAAACTCCTAACCTCAGTGATAGAGGTTGGTGTCGGCCACTCTTGGATAGCCTTAACCTTCTCCTCATCTACCTCAACACCTCTAGATGACACGACAAATCCTAAAAATACAACTTGGTCCGTACAAAAAGAACATTTTTTAAGATTAGCGTAAAAATTTTCTTTTCTCAAAACACTCAAAACATCATGCAAGTGTCCTACATGTTCATCTAGACTCTTACTATAGATAAGAATATCATCAAAGTAGACAACTACAAATTTTCTGATAAATGCACATAAAACATGATTCATAAGTCTCATAAATGTACTAGGTGTGTTAGTCAAACGGAAAGGCATAACTAACCATTCATACAAAACATGTTTAGTTTTAAATGCAGTTTTCCACTCATCCCCTTCTTTCATGCAAATTTTATGATATCCACTTTTAAGATCAATTTTTTAGTACAAACAAGATCCATGCAATTCATCTAACATGTCATCTAATCTAGGAATAGGATATCGATACTTTAAAGTGATTTGTTGACCGCTCGGCAATCAACACACATTCTCCACAATCCATCCTTCTTAGGCACAAGTATGACCCGAACTGCGCATGGACTCATGCTCTCTCGAATGTATCCATTTGTCATCAACTCTTCAACTTGCCTTTGAAGCTCATTCGTCTCCTCATGATTACTTCTATAGATGGGTCAGTTAGGGATCGACACTCCAGAGATGAAATCAATTAATGCTCAATTCCTTGAATAGGTGGCAAACCATCTGACATCTCCTCCGAGAATACGTCATCAAAGTCCTGCAAAAGAGAAACAATAATACTAGGCAAAGAAAAGTTAGTGTCAGAATTTGATAAAACCGATTCCTTGTAAACTAACAACATCAAGTGTTGTTCAGTCACAAAGGCGGCCCTTACATCACTCTCCTTTACATAGAAGCTCATTTTTTTTCTTCTCTCTTTTGGCAATCTCTCTCTCAGTGGCAATCTGATTTTTCTTTTTATTTTTCTCGACCTCACTTTCTCTTCCATCTCTTTCTTTTCACTCTCATGTTCGACCTTACTCTTCTTGTTATTCTCACTCATTCTCTTCTTATTTCATCCTCATAGACCTGTTTTGGAGTTAAGGGAACTAATGTAATATTGGTGTTGATCATGACAAAAGAATACCTATTTTTGAATCCATCATGAACTACACGCCTATCGTACTGCC
>WYDK02000008.1:1794586-1809986 GCA_009867345.2 Toxicodendron radicans
ATATATATAATAAGGGCATTTATAGAATTTATGGGATGCCATAAGAAAAAATAAAAAAGGTTAATTTTAAAACTTTGAAATGAAGGGTCTTAAGAAGTAAAACTTCTTTAATCCATTAACGTGGTGTCAATAGCTCCACTCACTAATTAGGAGGCTCTTTTCTTAATGACTTCTTCTAATTTGATGTTTCCTAATCATATGGTAATTTGAGATTTTGTAATTGATAGTATAATAGGTTAAGACTTCAAAGAAATTAACCAAGTTACTTATAAAATAAAATAAAATAAAACAAAGGCATGCATTTGCATGTGTTTGTATTAATCTAAATGTTTAAATATTTTTTTATATAATTAAATAATATTCTCTCATGAAAATGGGTTAATTTTTTGTATAAAGGTTATCAATCTTTTAGGTAATCGAAAAACATTCAGTTGGTGATAAATTCAGTTGGTGATACGTAGTAAGGAAACCCTTTAAATTACTTAAAAAGGAAATTATGATACTTAAAAAACTAAAATGGATATTTGTGATATTATGAAAAATATTAAAAAAAGTCTAGGTGAATATTTATGCAAACTTTATAGTTATTCTTGTTTTAATTAAATTAACAATAAAATAAATATGATTGAACTCTTATGTAATACTATTTTATTAGAAGTTTGAACTATATACATAAACATATAAATGTCGAAATGTATAAAAAAAAACAATTAAATTTATGCACATGTCTACAATTTAGAAAGTTTATGTATATTTGAGTTGAAATTGAGTAATTGAAATTTAAACTTAAAGCTTTATTTTATTCTAATATAATTAAATTTCATATCATTAACTATATAATATCACATAAACTTAAATGTGAGTCTCATTTTTTTTAAATAATATTTTAATATAAAATTCATAAAAATGCCAGTTTTTGAATTCAATTGGAAGAAAATCTTTCACACTAGCAAGCACATACACAAATTGACTATTTTGTCCCTGCAATGACTAAATCTTACGTGGCAGATTGCGATTGGTAATTACCAACCTTCTTAACAAACTAGGCAACTTCCTGCCAACCATACCATACCCATTTAATACGTGGCGGTCAGTACCACCTCTAAAACATCAGGAAAAAATTAGACCCATAAAGTTTAGATTATATCATCCAGGCATCTATAGTTTCAAAAATATAAACGATGCCCTTATTCTAAATTTTTAAGAATTTTTATGATCCATAGAATCGATTCTGGTTTATATAAACCAAAATCTTTGGGTCAACATGTTTATCTGATAAAATATTACCATTAAGACTTCCTCATTTCTTTATATATTACTTTAGAAATGAATATGTGGATTACCTTAGCTTAACAAGAGGGTGCCTTTGTTTTGCAGTTATGTAATATTACTTTGGTAATCTACATGGTATTCTAGTGTTTGTTTATCAAGTAATCAAAGATTCAAGTAATCTTCTAATACCAATAGTGATAATTGTTGGTGATATAGAAGGTTATCAGATTTCTAATCCAAGATGTGGTATTAAAAAATTATCGAAGTAATCCAATTTTTATACCAATTTTACCATTAATTAATAATCATTTCAACACAAATGCCCTCATATGTCTACCAAACAAAAATTAGCCAAACTTTGCAAAATGACTTCTATAACCTCATAAATTAATTTTTTGGACAAAAAAATTATTTTATATAAATTAACTTTAATTTTGTTACAATTTTATCCTTAATTATTAAAACTTTGAACAACAATGCCTTTTGTTTTAAATACAATTTAAAAAAATATCAAAGGTCTCGATCACCACAACCGTCGTCTGTCTTCGCCGCCCACCATCACCGGCTATCGGCGACGATCGTCAAAACTACGAAAGACCGACTAGTCGTTCACCGCTCCAGTGACTTTCGGTCATGGGCGATGGGCGTCGACCGACGATGTTGGTGTGGTGGTTGTGGTGTTTTTGGTTTCTTTCAAATGTTAGGAGTTAAATGTAAAATATAAATAAATAATAATATTATTATAGTGTTATAGTATAAGGGTAATTTAGTAAAAGGATACTCCAATAGTCTTTTATTCATTAAAACCAAACATATTAATATAACATACTCACTAATTTAATCTTATCTAACCAAACACATTTTTAATAAGATTCCTAATAATATTAAGGTAATATATCTTCTCAGTAATATAACATTCCTAATAATAAAACATTCACAAAATCAAACGCATCCTAGAGTAATGATTGATAGAAGTGTTGTATTTGATAGTATCCAAAACTGTGGCATTTAAGTGATATTGTCCAAACAATTACAATATTAATAAGTCCTCAAAGATTTACTTTTGTCAACTTTACCGAGCTGTGAAGAAGGTTTCAATAATGTCATAAATGCTGACAAAATTTGTCATCTAGAAGGAAAGATTATCAGAAGCCAACTAATATAATTAAATGGGCATGCGTTTGTTGAATTATACCAACTGGGTTTCCATTCTTTTTCTTGTTTTTGCTCTCTTCTTGTATTTTTACACATATTCATCTCCATCTTCCTCCACCAAAATGGCTTCTGAAGACTCTTCAAAGTCCATTTATGACTTCACTGTCAAGGTAAGATGGGAAAGTTTTGAATTTTCATGCTTTTGTTTCAATAAAATTTGCACGATTTTTAATTTTAGTAGATGAGTTTAGCTATTTATTTTGATTAATTCTTTTTTCATCGCTTTAACCTTTTGATTTTATTAATTTTTTGGTGTATACTGTCTTTTAATGAGGAATGTTTTTTCTTTAATTGAAGTCTATTTGCTTACTAGGATGAGAAAAATTTGAAATTTTATGTTTTGGTTTCAAGAACATTTGCATATAGCTTAATTTAGTTGCTGACTTTAGTTCTTTCTTTTATATTATGATATGTGGATTTCATTATTTTCGGATGTTATATGTGTTTATGAATTCTCTCTTAGTTGTTTTTTTTTTTGGTACGGTTCTTAGTTGTTTTAAGCCTTTGTTTCTATCGGTTTTTGTGTTTTGTCTTTTTATCAATATGATTGGTAGTGTTATTGTTAATAAATTGAGCTATTTTTTATTTCATATGTTCTTTAATTGAAACACAATTATGAGTTTCTTGTGAGAAATCTAACAATTTTGTTTATATTTCCTTTGTATTGTTCTATTTGGATTGTTCAGAAAGCGGAGAAAAATAGAAGACGATTTTGAATAAGAATCTGTGACTCTGATTTTATAGGAAAGATTTGTGTAATCTTTTATTCATTATGGTTTATCATACTTGATATTGAGAATTTGTGATTTGCAAACTAGAGATCAATCATATGAGACCTCAACTTTATTCTTCTTTATATTTTTTTAAAGTTAAGGGTTTTGTAATTCAATATAGCTGCTTAACCTGATTTGATTTCAGGATATTCGGGCAAATGATGTGAGTCTTAGTGATTACAGAGGGAAGGTTCTCCTGATTGTAAATGTTGCTTCAAAATGGTATTCTTTCTTGTTTTTTTGTTCTTTTACAATTTCTTGGCACAATTAGTTGCCTATTTAATAATTGCCTATGATCATTAGCTATTCAATCTGACATAAACATTCTGATCTCTATTCTTGTTATCAAGGTACATAATTTGTTTCCTGCTGTCTGGATTCTCTCTCCTTTGGCAACTTAAAATGATCTATTGTGAGATCTTTAGCACAATTAGTTATGATCGACTTTATAATTTTCTATAGCTTTGAACAGATCTGTCTATTTTCAAATTGCTGTGATCTATTCATGGCTGTATTGAAGAATAAGGAAGTGTCTTTGTAATTTTAATCTTGGTTGCTGATTTTATTTTTAAAGTTGCTCTGATTATCATAGATATTTGGAATCTAAAAATGGTTATTAATGTTTGCCGTCTAATTTTAAGAAATGAGTTTAAAGTTTACAAACAATAAGCACTTGACATTTGTCCTGAACATTTGCTATCGACAAATAACTTTAATATTTAGTCTATAATTCAAGGTTTCCTTGAGTACTCCATGAGCATTGGATGAATATAATTGCTGCATCTCCCATTACATGTTGAATTTCACAATTTTATTTAAGCTGAAACTGATTTTGGTCATTGTGGTATCATGGCGAAAGAACTGTGGCAAAGATTATACTTTTGCATGGGATCTTAAAAATTCCCATGAACAGGAATAATCATATCATTATATGTGCATCGAGGAACCAATAACATTTTTGAGAGCTAGACTTTCTAATGGTCTCCTTTGGTCTGGTGCTTTAATTGTGCCAAACAACACAACGACTGATTCTTTTAGCTTCTGGACAATGGCTAGGTATTTTACAGGTAAAAAACTATTAGTGTGACTGATTTGCTTTTCTTCAATTTAGACTGGAACTCTTGTCACTACTAATATTCTAGAAAAGGAAGTTACCGTTTTCATCCTCAAGCTGAAGGGCAATGATAGTTTTTTTCCCCTCTTGAACTTTTGTGATGCCGAAGTTTACTATGTTTCCCACTGTTGGATTAACTGCCAAACTCTGAATTTTCTTGTTTTGTGTCATTTTGTTTTTTTCATGTTGTGTTATTCATTTTGCAGTGGTTTAACTCAATCGAACTACAAGGAGTTGAATGTTTTGTACGAAAACTACAAAGACAAAGGTTTATTATTGATTCTTGAGAAACCATGTGACAGAGCCGACCTTTTTCTTCTTTTTAGATATTTTAAGTCCTTGATTGGCACTGTTAATGCAGGGCTTGAAATCTTAGCCTTTCCTTGCAATCAGTTTGCCGGACAAGAGCCAGGAAACAATGAGGAGATCCAGGAAGTTGTATGCACTATGTTTAAAGCTGAATTCCCAATCTTTGATAAGGTAGTGCCTGATATATGAAAGATTTTACAAGTTTATCGAACCAGTTTCTAGATATGCTTCCCATTTTACCTCCAACCAAGACATGCTTGGGATCATACCCATGAGTTCTTAGTTGGATAGTTAGGTTTGTGGTTTGCTCCAGCAAGGTTTGGGGTTTGAACCCCCTCATGGGTACTAGCATGGCCAAAAACCATTGTTTCTTGTTCTCAAAGGTTGCAAGGTTCAACGGGGCTCCAGTTTTGAACCATGGCATGCAAAGCAAGTTTGGGGGATTTCTGGATTATCAAAAAAAGATATGCTTGGGATCATTCTTTGTTGGTAAGACTGCCCGTCCGGGTGATGCCTTTCATTAACTAAGTTTTGGCCTTGCTGCCCACTGCTCGCAGAAGCTAAGCACTAAGAAATGTTGCTTCTGCTGCCTCTCTGTGCAACAGTCCTCCGATAGTGGAAATAGAGTTATTGTACATACAAGACTATTCAAGTGTGCAAAAGTCCACCACCACTCCATTAGTAAACAATTGGAACTTAGAGTTGACAAGCTGAGGAGGGTTTCTTTTCTTCCCCTCAGCTTGACAAGCTTTAAATTTGGTTTCTTTTTCTTTTTCAGCAATAAGTTTGTGGGAAAGGAAGCTATAAGTGATTTAATTTCTGATTGAAAAAAGGTGGAAAAAGAAGTTAATTTAAGTTGTGAAACTGTGTGCTGGTTATTGTAGATTGATGTGAATGGGAAGAACACATCGCCCCTATTCAAGTTTCTGAAATCAGAGAAAGGTGGATACTTCGGAGATGCTATCAAGTGGAATTTCACAAAGTTTCTGGTAGACAAAGAAGGGAAGGTGATGGCAAGATATGCTCCAACGACATCGCCTCTTAAGATTGAGGTTAGAGCAGTCTTTCCCGTATGATATCGCATAATTCTGATGAAGACTGTTAACTTTGAGTAATTGTTTGATGTGTGATGTGCTCTTGCAGAAAGACATAAAAAATCTATTGGAATCATCTTGAGCGAGTACCAAGGTTGGAAACTGTATTTCATTTTTTCATTTACTAAAGATGTTTTCCGTGCTTAGTTTTAGCTAAGAAGAGTTCACCAATTTCTCAATCTGCATATTGATCTTATCATGCCTCTTTTCTCCAAAAAAACGCAGGATGTTGGAAAGGAGGAAGTAAGCTTTGAAGCATCATATGTGTGTTTAGTGTAATTGATTTTGGATTCATACTTTGTTTTCTAGTTTTATCTATTTACTCGAGTGTGTATGTATGCTTTGGATGACAAATTTTAAGGCATGAAATTCAAAGGAACTATTTTGATTTGATTGAAGTTGAAGATTCAAAGAATTTCTTCCACAGATTAGGATAATTTGAAAAGTATTTCTTTAAAAAAAAAAACAATTGTTTTGTTTTATGGAAAATATAATAACGAGTAATATTATGTTTATTATTGAGTCATATAATTCAACTTTACAATCAGACAAAAATTATATAAAATTCATACAAAATGATTATTTTATCTTATATATATTTTTTATTATATGTTTGATTGTATGACTCAGTAGTAAACGTAGTATTATTGATATAATAACTCAGCTTATCAAAATATTAATAGTTATTTAATTATATAACATTTTTTTAAATATTTTAAAATGTAGTTCGTATATTTTTAATAACTGTAAGTGAGTTGTTAACATTTTATGATATGAGTTAACAAATATATTAAATTATCTTTCCATTTTTTTAATTTATTTTTTCAACATTTAATACTTAATGGTAAGAAAATTTTTATTATTTTATCATACCTTAGACGGATTAAGTTATTAACCCTATTTATTTTTTGTATAGGAGGAATAGCGGCTTACATCATGGTGGATAGATAAATATTTGGATTTATGTGATTATTTTTTAGTAAGGATTGTTGAATATCAAAATTTTATTATGCGAAACCGTATTTGTTTTGGAATGCATTGAAGGAGTAGGCATTATTGGTGGAGAAGAAGAAATAAAATAGGTGTTTTTCAAGACCAACGTTATCGTGTCGTGTCGGTCCATAAAATTTGAAGGCCCACGGCATGGTTCGTTATATATCATGTCCCGTATCATGGGCTGTGCGGTGGGCTTTTAATATTTTTTAAATATTTTTTTAATTAATTTATCAATTATAATCAATTAATCAATTATAATTAATTAATCAATTTTAATAACTTCTAACAATTAATTAATCAATTCTAATTAATGAATCAAATAATCAATTAAAATTTTATAATTAATTGATCAATTATAATCAGTTTATCAGTTCAAATCAATTATAATCAATTCTAATAAATTAATATGTTGTAATCAATTAATCAATTATAATTATAATCAATTAATTAATTATAAATTTATAATTAGTTAATCAATTCTAATAAATTATAATCAATTCTTCAATTCTAAACAATTAATCATTTATAATCAATTAATTACATCTAATAAATTAATCTTTAATCAATTAATCAATTATAATTAATTATAATCAATTCTTCAATCATAATCAATTAATCCATTATAATCAATTAATCACTTCTAATCAATTAATATTTAATCAATTTATCAATTAATCCATTATAATCAATTAATCACTTTTAATCAATTAATATTTAATCAATTTATCAATTAATCTATTATAATCAATTAATATTTAATCTATTTATCAATTAATCCATTATAATCAATTAATTCATTATAATCAATTATAATCAATTTTAATCAATTTTAATCAATTATCTAATTCTAATTAATTAATCCATTATAATCAATTAATCGATTATAATAAATTAAATCAATTCTAATCAATTAATCCATTATAATTAATTCTAATCAATTCTAATTATAATAAATTAATCAATTTTAATCAATTATATATTTATAATCAATTAATCATTTAAATCAGTTAATTAATTCTAATCAATTAATCAATTCTAAATCAATTTATCAATTTATCAATTTATCAATTATACTCAATTAATCAATTGTAATCAATTCATCAATTCTAATAACTTATTAACTTATAATAATTAATTAATCAATTTTAATCAATTAATCAGTTCTGATAAATTAAACCATTATAACTAATTAATCAATTATAATCAATTAATCAGTTCTGATCAATTAAACCATTATAACCAATTAATCAATTCTTCAATTTTAATAAATCTAATTATAATAAATTAATAAATTATAATCAATCAATCAATTCTAATAAATCATAATAAATTAATCAATTGATCAATTCTTCAATTCTAATTATAAATTTATAATAAATTAATTAATTATAATAAATTAATCAATTTTAATCAATTATAAATTTATAATCAATTAATTAATCATTTAAACAACTGTAATCAATTCATCAATTCTAATAACTTGTAACAATTAATTAATAAATTTTGATTAATTAATACATTATAATCAATTTTTCAATTCTAATCAATCTAATTATAATAAATTAATCAATTATAATCAATTTAATCAAACAATCAATTAGAAATTTATAATCAATTCATCAATTATAATCAGTTAATCAGTTCTCATTAATCAATTATAATCAATTAATCGATTCTAATCAATTAATCAATTTTAATCAATTAATCAGTCAAAAATTTATAATCAATTAATCAATTATAATCAGTTAATCAATTATAATCAATTAATCATTTATAATCAATTAATCAATTCTAATCAATTAATTAATTGTAATCACTTATAACAACTAATTAATTAATTTTAATTAATTATAATCATTTATAACAATGAATTAATCAATTTTAGTTAATTCTAATTAATTAATCAATTCTAACAATTAATCAATTATAATCAATTAATCAACTATATTCAATTAATCCATTATAATCAATTAATCAATTCTAATAAATTTTAATTATAATTAATAAATTATAATTTATAATCAATTGATTAACTGATTATATAATTAATCAATTCTAATTTATCATAATAAATTAATCAATTATAATAAACTAATCAATTATAATCAATTAATTAATTATAATCCATTCTAATAAATTAATCCATTATTTTTAAATTTTTTTTTAAATCCTTGTTGTGCTGTGCGAACCCACGGGTCAAGTTTTAAGGCCCGGACAAGGCCCACATCCTATTGGACAGTGCCGTACCTATTTCATGTCAAGTCATGCCGTGCCGTGGGCCGGCATGGCCCATCACCATCTCTAGTTGTGTGAATTGACAATTTTGTTAATGTTAGACAAACTATAAAGGGTAAAAATGGTATTCAATGTTGCATTTAATGTATTGTCAACACCATTAGATTAAAATAGGTGATTTTTATATGTAAAATGTTAATGAAATTAATAATTCTTTAAGTAATAATATTATACTCCATAAAGATTAACTTTTAATTTTGAATTTAACCCAAGGATTTGTGACATTTGGTTCAACTTTTGTTAAAGACAATAAATGGAGTGATAATATCAATGTAAAACTGAAAATGGGAGTACCAAATATCAAAATGTTTCAACATTTAAAAGCCTAATCAATAGAAGAAAATTGATGTATACCAAACTTTCACACTCTAAAACCATAATCAATTTCCATCTACCTCTTAAATTGTTTGGACCATTTTTGCAATTATTATTTATTTGCATTCATAACTCTACCCTAATGAGAAGGGTATAGATGAAAATTAATGTTTCTCAAACGTGTTTGAGATTTATGTATTGTTGATACTACAATAACTTAAATATTTGACTTAAAAATCCGACACTAATTAGTAATTACTGGTATAGTACTTGGGTTCTCTTGGTTGGGTTTATTTATTGGTTAAAAGAATTTTTTTAATGCTAAAAGCATTTTTCAAAAAAAAAAAAAATGTTATTTAGCTACAATTGGAGTAGAGCTTAATAGTGATTAAATAAGTTGCTTTAGATTTATTTGTAGAAACCCAAAATTTGAGCTTTTCCGTCTGTTGTGCGGGGATTTTCGCCATGAGTTCACCGTTGAATGTAAGTGTAGACAGTAAAATCTACGGTCGATTCAGAAGGGACATATTCGGAATGATATGAGCCATTGACAACTATATATGTGGACCTGCAGACAAAAAACACGAATGTGAAGGTAGGAGAGACACCAGTGTGGTGTTTGACATAGGCACTCCGACGCTCAAGTCAGCGAGGCTAAATGTATTTTAGTGAGAGCTTAGAGTGTGAGGGTTTTACCTGAACGAGGCTAGGGACAAATTATTGCAAAGTGGCTAAAGTACAACTTTGCTAGAACGGAAGAGGGAAGCCGTAAAACTTAGTCGGAACTAAGCTAGATAGTCAGAGAAAGAGGATTCTTGAGAGCAATAATTTAGGAGCTAATGAGGTAGGTGATTTCTGAATGATTTATGAAGGGAGCGACCCCTATTTATGTAGTGAGCTCATAATGCTAGTGTCCTAATGAAACTCTGGATCCTTTTGATACTAAATATTTAAAAAAATGTACCAAAAAAACTTTAAAAACCTTTTATAAATAAATTACTAAACACATTTTCAAATTCAAATCGTATTCGACTCAACTCACTTTTTCAAATATCTTATCCAAGAAAGTTAATAAAACAAATGTAGGTTAAATATATCATACTTAAAAGAATTAATGCCGTTAACTCTTTTTTATTTAAAAACAAAACCAGAAAAAATGAGAAGGAAGATAACAGTAAACCCAACCAAAGTATTTTCTCGAAACCATTACAAAGTACAAACACGACCACTGTCATTGACTCATTCCTATTATTAAAAGTAGCTTTCAATGGAGAAGCTAGTTAGTAGTAGAACATCATGTCAGCAGTGATCAGCAAACAATGGTAGTTTCAAGTAAAACGTCATCTAAATGGGTACCAATAGCCATTAATGCCAACTTCTTATCCTCTTATTTGCAATTTTTCTTTGGTTAAACCATTCAATGCACAATCTAATGAAATGGGGTCCTGATGTGTTAGTTGGATCCACATTTATGTATTCCTTCCCCCCGCCCCCCATCTTTCTCGGCTCATCTTACTCTCTAACTGTACCCAAAATATTAATCATTTTCCCACTTGCAAAACGTTCATATTTTTTGTCCTGGTAATTATATTATCTCTTGTATCTTCTTCAATGCGTCCCTAAAGTTGTTCATTCTCAATGTACACTTTTTGAATCCAACCACAAGTGTTTGCTCTTAAGGGGTTAATTGGAATTCTCTTTCAAATTGCAGCTTCTTGTATTTTCATTTTGCTTAATTGCTAAGTTTTGCTCTTGCAGTAAGTTGAAAACTTCATATATTTTCTTGGTTCATAGATAGAGGTCATAAATTTTGTGTTTTGTGATGTTAAATTGGCAGAATTTTCACTAGTTTTGGGGGTTTGGAATGAGTTTATATGTTGGTTTTGATGCATAAAAATTGGTTGCTTTGTGGTGTTTTCAGGAAGTTGAGAAATGGATACAGGAGAAATCAGGTCACCGGAAAGTGTGCCGGAGACACCAGCAAGTTTAGATGGAATTTGCAGTGCAAGTCAGAGGAAAAAGCTCAGTGTGTACTTCATTGAGTCTGACAACAGGCGAATGGCGCTTGGCCGCGGTTACACTGGAGGAACTACTCCTGTTAATGTCCATGGAAAACCTATTCCTGACCTCTCAAAAACTGGAGGTTGGATTGCAGCCTTCTTCATTTTCGGTAAGCAAAAATCTTTCTCTTTTCTTTGGTTAGTGAGAAACTTGGGGAAAAGTCAAATTTTTTTATTGATTAGTAAAGAATTTGTTTGTTAATTGGAGTATTTCACTTCTCAGGGAATGAAATGGCAGAAAGAATGGCTTATTTTGGACTTTCTGTTAATATGGTGGCCTTTATGTTCTATGTTATGCATAGACCATTTTCAAGTTCATCCAATGCTGTCAACAACTTTCTTGGAATATCACAAGCATCCTCTGTCCTCGGTGGTTTTCTTGCTGATGCTTATCTTGGTAGATACTGGACAATAGCGATTTTCACGACCATTTATCTTGCGGTATGCATCCATTATTTTAAGTAATTTCGTTTGATTAGAGAAGCTTAAGTACTCATGATACTGATGTTCAATTCTCATTTTCCTTTTCAATCTTCTCTCCTGGAGGGTCTGACAGGAATAACCTTATGCGCGACGATGAATATTTTCATGCCAAACCAAGAGCAATGCGATCAGATAGCCTTGCTTCTTGGCAATTGTCAGCCGGCGAAATCTTGGCAGATGATTTACCTTTATACAGTTCTTTACATAACTGGATTTGGAGCTGCAGGCATAAGGCCTTGTGTCTCTTCTTTCGGAGCTGATCAATTTGATGAAAGAAGTAAAGATTACAAGACTCACCTGGATAGATTTTTCAACTTCTTTTACCTTTCTGTCACTATTGGGGCAATTGTGGCTTTCACTTTGGTAGTCTACATTCAAATGAAACATGGATGGGGATCTGCCTTTGGCTCATTGGCCATAGCCATGGGCATATCAAACTTGTTATTCTTCCTTGGTACTCCTTTATACAGACACAGGTTGCCAGGAGGCAGCCCTCTAACCAGAGTTGCCCAAGTTCTGGTCGCTGCTTTTCGAAAGCGAAATACCTCTTTCTCCAGCAGTGAGTATATAGGCCTGTATGAGGTCCCTGGTAAACATTCTGCTATAAAGGGAAGTGGAAAGATACCTCACACCGACTCTTTCAGGTACTGTAAACTCTTCATTCCCTTCTCTCAATTTAGACTAGAATCACCAATTCACCCTATAACATGAGACTTTTTCGCCGTGCAGATGTTTAGACAAGGCGGCATTGCAACTGAAGGAAGATGGACCTGATCCAAGTCCTTGGAGGCTTTGTACTGTAACTCAAGTAGAAGAAGTCAAGATCCTTATCAAACTTATCCCCATCCCAACTTGCACAATTATGCTCAGTGTCGTCCTGACAGAATTTCTAACTCTCTCAGTGCAGCAGGCCTACACTTTAAACACCCACATGGGGAATCTCAAACTTCCTGTAACATGCATGCCAGTCTTTCCAGGTCTCAGCATATTCCTCATTCTATCCCTCTACTACTCCATCTTTGTTCCAATCTTTCGACGCTTCACCGGGCACCCTCACGGAGCCTCCCAGCTTCAGAGAGTAGGCATAGGCCTGGCTGTGTCGATCCTCTCCGTCGCATGGGCAGGCATCTTTGAGAGATACAGAAGAAATTACGCAATAAAACATGGTTTCGAGTTCAATTTCCTGAGCGCTATGCCCAACCTAAGTGCATACTGGCTGCTAATCCAATACTGCCTCATCGGCATAGCAGAAGTATTCTGCATAGTGGGATTACTCGAATTCCTCTATGAAGAAGCCCCAGATGCAATGAAAAGCATAGGCTCAGCGTATGCAGCTCTAGCTGGAGGATTAGGCTGCTTCGTTGCGTCAATTTTGAACACCATTATCAAATCTTCAACCGGGGATCCGGAAAAAGGCAAACAATCTTGGCTGTCACAGAATATAAACATAGGGAGATTTGATTATTTGTATTGGGTGCTTACACTTCTGAGTGTGGTAAATTTTGCTACATTTTTATTTGCAGCTTATAAGTATAAGTATAGGTCAGAAATGAAGGTTGAAGTGATGGAGAACAAACAGAATTCTTCATCAATGGAAGTTAATTAGAGAATTGCCATTTTTCTATTTCCAGAAGAAGATTAATTGAGAGAACAGTGAATTTTAGTTACTTGTAAGCAAAGCAAGTGTGAAAGTTGAACTATATTTTTGTAGTTTGATTTGTAATCTTTTGATTATGAGCCAATTTTATGTTGTGTTTTGTCAAATTATTGCTCTATAATTCAGTTGGTTATGCATGAAAGTAGTTAGAGGTGTACATCCATTTTGATTCAATTGATTTTTGTTGATGAGAATTCTCAATACAAACTGAATTGGTTTAAGATTGATGTTTGATCTATGCTTCTAGTAATTATAAACTGAAGTTCAATCCAATTGAATCCGAATAGATTAAGATTTTTCTAAAGCTTTTGTCGATATGTTAAATTAAGGGTTTTTCTAATTTAAGAATATAATCAACCGAATCGATTTCGTAAATGATTATATGATCATATGTCTAAAATGATATCACGTTATTTAAAATGTATAACTTAAAATACAAATTTAGAATGTACAATACTTACTCGTTCGCAAAAAAATTGTCAATTAGATCGATTTTTTTTTTCCTTTTATTATTATTTTTTTTAAAAGAAGCCGGTCATTAAATAAAATCTACCAACTCAATAAACTTATTGATAATAAAGTTATTTTAGATTGGGACCATAGGGTTGATGAATTTGGTTTGAATTTGACAAAAAAAAATTGATTCTTCATGTGGAGCTTTAAACACCCACATAGAAGAGTTGTAAATTCAATTGCATGCTTCAATTAATGGCAGAGTAATCTGCAAGTTTCACCTACCATTCACTCATACTCCTTTCATGCCTTTAGTGCCATTTTGAATTCATAGTCCCACCAAGGCTTGAGTGATTCACAAAAACCTTATCATTAGGTCATCATGAAATATCCTTATCAAAAATAGCTTTCATTTCCATGAGGAGATCAAAATTTACATATTGTATTATTAATTTTTATCATTTAGTTGTAACAGATTATATTTTTATCATTTTAGAAAAGTCTGTAGTTTGACCACTTAAAATTTTCTAGAAAAGATATCAAACGCTATAAAATGCATCTATTGTCGTTGAAAAATATGTATATTCTCTAAAATATATTACGGTAATATTATTCGTACAAAGAAATTTATAAAGAGATCAATAAAAGAGTATGATAAGTTTGATTTTTTGTATTCAATCTTCCATTCATCTTCTGTCACCTCACTTTGTACAAGAAATCTTTGTAAATTTATTAGTACGAATAGCATTATTGAATATATTAATCTTATGTAAAAGTATTAAAAATCGGCTATTATATAATGAGTTACTTTTTTTTTTTTTTTTTTTTTGTGTTTTATATTAAATGATTTCACACAGTAGAATTGATATAAACCCTTAAGATTTATATTCAAATTTTTGAAAAAAAAAAGAAGAAAAAAAAGGGTGATTTTCAAGCAATCTATTTACTGCTCAAATCCAAACTAACTTGTTTGCAAATAGGTGGAAAATATCCAATTTGGCAAAGAGCAAGAGTACAAGGTTGAGCAGTCACTTTTAGAGGTGGAAATTTTCCAGGTCAGGTCGGGCCCGACCCGGGGATGGTTTTGATAAAAGTTTGGCCGAGCTGGGTTGGCTCGGTTGTACGTGCAGGCCGGGTTGGGCCAGGCCTCCCGGGTTAGAGGCTTGACCCAACCCGGCCCGCCAATCCTATATATGCGGGTTACTTGGGCGGGTCGGGCCAACCCAAATTTTTTTTTTTTATCAATTATCAAGTCAATTGGATTAAATCTTTAGTTCATACTTCATTGTTCATACATAATTATAACATTTAACATTTCAAATATTAATTCAATTTAATACAATTTAAATTGTAATATAAGAAAA
>WYDK02000008.1:1823050-1846650 GCA_009867345.2 Toxicodendron radicans
TATATACCCGTACCGTATTTTTCCCGTATCCGAATTTTATAGCCGAATTTTTACAAACGTATTTTTCACCATTTATCATATAATACCCGTATAATTCCCGTACCATTTTTTTGCCGTACCCGTATTTACTAACTAGGGCTAATACAATTCTAATCCCAATTAGGGTTTTGAAAGCGAAGTTCTTCAATTAAGAATGAGATATGTTGATTTGAGAGTTGAAACAGTGAAGAATTGATAAAGTAATTGAGGTCATTATCTTGAAAAAGATATTTCATTTTCTTAATTAGAGCAACAAAAATTAATGCTTTTTATGTGGGTTGCTGAGAAACTGCCTAGTGGTGGAAAATTATTCTATAAATCACATTGAAGACAATCTTTTGTCAGTGTTGGAGGGATTTTTCCCAACGTTGGATGTGTGCTATGTGTCGCAGGCTGAGTATACAAAATTGACGAGCGAGAGCACTCCGCATGTCCCTACTTCCATTGACAGCCCGAAGCAAAGAATTGAATGACTTCCAGGAAAAGCCAGCTAACAGCAATTAATGCAATTACTGTTGCAAAGCATGGATGAAGCGTCTAAGGCTAGTTTAATTGGGATTAAGCATGAGATTTTTGTAAAAGGTCCAGGAGATCCAGGATAATGCGTGCGTAGATCACCGTAATCCATCTACCCTCACCAACTGTCAGAGGCGGTGGCTATACAAGAAGCAACGCTTGAAAAAAGGAGGGGGGCAGAAGAAGGAGAGGGAAAACTATTGTCATTTTACTTACAACTCATTGTAGCTCACTCTCGAATAATATCAAATAAACATTAGTGGACGTAGGCTTGGTTTATAAACCGCTGAACCATTTTAAAAGCTTCTTCTTTCATTTGAATTTTGCTCATTCACCCACACACACGCATAGTCAGCGTTACATTGCTAACCATCGGATATCATTATCGATATACGGGGGTTACGCACTCGTTTGCTCGATCCCGTCAATGTCGATCGAGTATCTCTCGTTGGTGCGAGTTTTCGTACCAACATTTTGGCACTAGAAGGAGGGGCTTTCGCCTTGAAAATTCAGTCACCACCGTAATCACAGTCTCAAAGCTGACCATGACCAGGGAGCGAAGCCAATTGATCAGGGATAACGCCAGAGAGGCTCTGGCAGTCCTATTGGTTCCACCTCTGATAGCAAACGACGCAATCGGCATCCCAGGGGGAGACGTTCTTGTTAACGGAGAAACTCCTGTGAGAGATATGATCCAAACGCTCACCAATGTGGTACAAGCATTGCAGAACAATATGGAGCGCATAAGCAGCCTGCAGCCTGCATCCAGCACGCCAACGACCAAACTCGCGGAACACACTAACTCCCAATTGGGAGCTAGAATCCACAGAAAATGACTTAAACTCTTCGCGGTCTACCAGCAGGAGATTCGGCGTGAAACGTAGAGCAATGCATCCCCTCGAGTGAGAAACTTAGGGAAATAATGGTGCCATTAGAAAACCAGAAAGACGCGCGATAGATAAAAGTGCACGCCCTCCCACGCCTTCTCAAAAGAGGTAGGGAGAGCATGCTCGGGAAAATATTCCAAGCCCGTGCGGCGAAACAGAGGCATCAGTTTCGAATGAGAGAAGTCGGATCCACACTAGCAACTCAAGAAGGAGCATTCAAACCACAACATCTGATTTTAGTTATCGGTCGGATGATACGGCCACCTCATCCTACTCCAATTCGTCTAGCAAAAATGGTAAAAAGAAGATATCTGATGCCCGCGAGTAGTTAAACTCAAGAAAACCCGATCTTCGAGAAAAACTTCGGATGAATCGTCTGACAGATAAAGGAGATTTTCAGGTCCCCAAAACGGACGATCAGTTAGATTGAGTACAAGAGATGCTCGATAATATCAGGGACCAGCGAGGCATCACCAAATCGCAAGAGGCAGGGTCCTCATTTTCGGAACAAGTTTGCACCGCCCCGTTGCCAAAGGGATTCAAGATCTCCGACTTAAAGTTCGACGGAGTGGGCGATCCTAAGGATCACCTGGACACATTCAATGATTTGATAGAACTCCATCAAGTCTACAACCCAGTGAGGTGTCGAAGCTTTGTGGTCACCCTAGTAGGCAAAGCAAAAAAGGTGGTTTAAAAGAATAACCATCGGAGCAGTCCAGACCTAGGAACAATTTATTGTTATGTTCCTTCAGCAATTCCAAGAAGGGCAACAGTTCGCCATGCCTATCAATTATCTCAGTAACATTAGACAGGAAAGAGAGGAAACCCTAACTTCCTATCACACTCAATTTCAAACCGAGCAAGGCAATGTAGTGGATGCACCGGAAAAGGCAATCCGAACATTATTGATCGTTGGAATCAGACTGCAAACCGATATTTGGAACGACCTACAAGCAAAGGACCATGTGAGTTTGGCCTATTTCTATCAAATGGCAGCCAAGTACCAATGAGTGGAAAGCTTCGTGGCTGCCCTAGGAGGAAGAACAGTAAAAAATCGAGACGAAAGACGAAGAGAAGATCGACCCGAGCCTCGGGGGAGAAATGATCTCGATCAGACAAAAGGTCGACGACCCTTCCAAAAAATACCGCGAATAAACCTTCGAAGAGAATGCGACGATCACCAACGGTTCAACTGGCATACCTCGCTAGTATCAATTATCAGCGAGGTATTCGCGGCGTCCCTAGAAGTTCGGCGATTGCCCTCACCTGAAAAGTTAAAGGGGTCCAGGTATAAGAGAGACATGCAAAAGTATTGTCGTTTTCACCAGGACGTGGGTCACACCACCGATGAATGCTGCGCTCTAAAAGAAGCGATCGAAGGACTCATCCGAAGGGGTCAACTCTAGGAGTTCGTAACCAAAAGCGAAGCCAATAATAGCTGTGGAGAAAGCAAATCCCCTAGGAGGGGTCCGGTAGGGAGCGAGGAAACGCACATCAGAATGATATTTGGTGGACACCATATAGCTGGAAACTCCAGAAGGACGTGGGTACAACATAGCTACGAAGCAAGGACAGACTCCACCCCCAACATTTTCAAAGTCGAATCAAGACCATCAAAAAGACCAATTCAAGAAAGCCTGATCATTGGTTTTTAAGAAGAAAAGGCCGCGAACACAAAGCAGCCACACCAAGATGCTTTAGTGATAATGGCCAAGATAGGAAACGACAAAGTCTCGAGAGTGATGATCGACAACGGAAACACGGTCAACGTCCTTTCCTTTAGTGCGTTCAAGAAAATGGATTTCTGAGAGCGTGACTTACGAGCCTCATCAACACCCATATATGGTTTCACAGGCGACCATCTCTTTCCGAAAGGTATTATAACCTTACCCGTGACCCTGGGAGAAGGGCAGACAACTTCAAAGATAATGGTGGATTTCTGGTGATTAAGTGTCCAACGGCCTATAATGCAATTCTAAGGAGGCCCATTCTGGCCGACCTAAAAGGCGTGACTTCGATCCACTGCCAAGCAATAAAGTTCCCTACCCCTACAGGAGTCGGTATTGTCAGAGGATCGCAGTCGGACTTAAGAAGATGGTATGATGACGCGGTCTCATACGTAGAGAAAGGGAGGAGCATAATCGTGATGACAATGGGACCGGTGGGCCCACAGTCTATTGGGATAGAAGATTCAATCGACCCTCGCCTGCACAAGGAAGGTTCCTTGACAGGCCCAATGGAGGAACTGCGTGAAATATTGATCAGCCCAAGAGATCTTTCCCGAGCATTGAAGGTCGACAGTAACTTAGAAAAAGCTATATCAGAGCAGTTAGTTGCTCTTTTAAAGGCCAACGCAAACGTATTTGCATGGGTGCATGCGGACATGGTGGGCATAAACCCTAAAGTAATGTGTCATCGCCTGAATATCGATCCAAAAAGTAGACCGATTCATTAGAAACGCCTGTTTATGGATGTAAAGCTCTAAAGGAAAAAGTCGATAAGATGCTCGCGAACCAATTTATAAGAGAAGTCAAATATTCGGAGTGGCTCGCCAATCCTGTACTGGGAAAAAAGTCGAATGGAAAGTGGAGAACATGTATTGACTTCTCCGATCTCAACAAAGCTATCAACTCGTAGAAGTGACAGCTGGGAATGCACTCTTAAGCTTCATGGATGCTTATTCAGGATATAACCAAATCCCGATGAGTGAGGCAGATGAGAAGCATACTTCGTTCATAACCGATCGAGGTATCTACTGTTATAAAGTGATTCCATTCGGGTTAAAAAATGTGGGAGCTACCGACCAAAGGTTGGTCAACAAGATGTTTGCCGATCAAATCGGCAAAACGATGGAAGTGTACATGGATGATATGATAGTCAAATCCGAAAAGACTGAAGAGCACATCAAACACCTAGGGGGAATGTTCGACATATTGCGAAATTACAGAATGAAGTTGAACCCTTTGAAGTGCACTTTCGGAGTGAGCTCGGGGAAATTCCTAGGTTTTATGGTCAACCAGTGAGGGGTGGAAGCAAACCCGGATAAAATACAGGCACTCATGAACATGAAAAGCCCAACCAAGCCAAAACAGGTGCAAAGCCTGACGGAAGGGTCGCCGCTCTTAGTCGGTTCGTGTCGAAGGCTACGACAAATGCTTACCCTTTTTTGAAATTCTTAAGGGCAACAAGGAATTCAAGTGGATGGAAGAATGCGAGCGTGCCTTCCGGGAGTTGAAGGAGTTCTTGGGTTGCCCCCCTCTCCTATCGAAGCCAATACCAGGTGAGCCACTTTTACTCTATTTATTTGTTTTGCTATACGCAATTAACACCGCCCTAGTGAGGGAGGAAGGGCGCACTCAATGGCCAATTTATTATGTGAGTAAAAAATTGCTCGACTCCGAAACCAAATATCCTGAAATGGAAAAGCTTGCACTAGCTTTATTGACCACTTCCAGAAAGTTGCGGCCATACTTTTAGGCACACTAGATCCACGTCCTGACGAACTATCTGCTCCAAAAGGTGTTTCACAAGCCCGAATCCTCAGGAAGGATAATTCAGTGGGCCAGGAACTAAGTCAGTTCGACGTAAGTATATCCCATGGGCGGCCATCAAGGGTCAGCCACTGGCGGATTTCGTGTGCGAATTCTCCTATCAACCTGAAGGGGAAAGTGAACTAGAAGAAGACAGGCTCTTGAATAACACTCCCCTTACTAAGAAAAGTATAGGAAAGATAACCAAATGGGTCCTGCATGTGGATAGCTCGTTAAACGAGAAAGGTGTAGGAGTAGGACTCATGGTGGAGAATCCGAAAGGAGATTACTTCCTATTCACAGTCAATTTCAGTTTTGAAGCTTCGAATAACGAGGCTGAGTATGAGGCAATGATTGCAGGAGTCCAATTAGCCAGAGAAATGAAGGCAGATTCAATAGAAATCCACAGTGATTCCTAGCTCGTTGTTTTCCAAATCTTGGGAGAGTATCAAGCTAAAGAGGAGAGGATGGCATATTATCTTGTGAAAGTAAAAGAAGAGCTAGCCGGCTTTGAAAGCTTCACCATCAAGCGGATCCCAAGAGATCAAAATTCCATAGCGGATGCACTTGCCAAGATGGGCTCGGCGATGAACCTCCAAGCTGATGGATCAATCCCTATGAAATTTCTGCCAGAATCAAACATTCATGATTCAAGCAATGTCGTTTCTACAATAGAGCAAGCCAGCAGCTGGATGGATAAGATTATAGCCTATCTAAGAGATGGTATAGTTCCGGAGAATAAGAACGAAGCTCATATATTGAGTGCAAAGTCAACCCGTTATCTACTAATAAAAGAGCAATTATATAAGCGAGGGTTCAATACCCCGCTGCTGAAATGTGTGTCGAGTGATGATGCGAACTATATCCTCCAAGAAGTTCATGAGGGTATATGCGGTAATCACGCGGGTGGACGATCTCTTGCATACAAAATCCTCCGCCAAGGATACTACAAGCCGACGGTGCACAAAGACTCTTCCAAGTACGTGCGAAAATGCAACAAGTGCCAAAGATTCGCAAATATTCCGCGAGCTCCACCACAAGATCTGAAGACGCTCACTAGTTCGTGGCTATTCGCAGTCTGGGGAATAGACCTCATAGGGCGGCTGCCCCCCTGGGAAAGGTGGGGTAAAGTTTGCGGTGCTCGTGGTGGACTATTTCACCAAATAGGCAGAGGCGGAGCCACTGGTAACCATTATGACGGGCAAACTCAGGGACTTTGTTTATAAGAATATTGTCTGTCGGTTTAGAATCCTGCACACCCTAATCACAGACAATGGAAAGCAGTTCGACAACAGTGAATTCAAGGAATTCTTCAAAAGGTTACGCATTCGAAAGAGTTTCTCAACCGTATACCACCCCTAGGCCAACGGGTAGGTGGAAGCTACGAACAAGGTTATAAAGCATACACCAAAGGCAAAGCTTGACGAGGCTAAGGGTAATTGGGCAGAAGAATTACCGAAGGTGTTATGGTCATATAGGACGACCGCTCGAACAGCTACTAACGAGACTCCATTCTCGCTAGCATATGGGTGCGAGGCCATGATCCCTGTAGAGGTAGTGATAAGCACCTTCAGACGAGAAGCCTTTAGCGAAGGTGCCAACTAAGAACTCCTACGGCTCAAGCTCGACTTGATAAGCGAACATAGGGATAAGGCCCAACTACGGGCAGCGGCCTATCAACATAAAGTAAACCGATACTTCAATCGCAAAGTCAAGGGAAGGGATTTCGACCCTGGGGACCTCGTCCTGAGGAAGATTATCCCAAGTACTAAGGATCCGTGAGCTGGAGCTCTCGGACCTAGTTAGGAGGGACCTTTTTGGATTTACGAGAAGTTAGCCCCCGAAACTTACCATTTGAAGTATCTCAGTGGCATCAAGATTCCACGGGCGTGAAATGCGGAACATCTCTGAAAATATTACCAATAGCCAACAGCGACGCGCCCTAGACTGAGCAACATCGAAAATGTCGGATAAGCATAAACTATCTCTGTAACTGAGCTATGTGTACGATAAAGTTAATAGAAGTCCAGCGTATTTTGTTATTTTAGAAATGCCTTAACGCTTAAAGAAACACGGTATAAATATAACTAATAGTCACGAGGTAAGACCGCTAACGATAAGCTCGTGGAGGCAGTAGTCATAAACTCGTCCCAGGTCGAGATAATTGGAAGGCAGGGGGAAACGAGGTCGCTCGTCAAACCCCGCGAACTGCAGTCCGCCCGAAGGTTTAATACTAAACTTCGGTAGACCAATGCCAGTTTATAGACAGTGCCTCGAAGAAAGATGAATAAAACATCGAAAACTTGGGAGTCGAAAATTATGCGGGATCCGTGCAAGAATAAGCTGGCGAATCAAGTAGGAAACTCAGGAAACTACATACAAAAGGCATACGGAGAACAAAACACGTTTATTAAGATTGTCGCTTTCAGGTTACAATACAAAGTCTGAAATGGACGAAGGAAGCAAAAACAAGGAAAATCTATAAAGCTGGAGCAGGAGGATTGTCGCCATCAGCCACAACTCGTCCCTCCCCCACAATCTGTGCACCTTTGCCTTGAGGTGCATCATCGCTTTGAAGAGCTGGAGTTAGGGAGTGCGCACTTGAGCGATCCTGAGAGGTAAACTTCCAAATCTCCTCTTGATAATCGTCGGGGAGATAAGAGTAGTTGATTGTCGGATGAGCCTGGTAGGTCTGTTGCACCAAAAACACCGACGTCTCCCAAGCAGTAATAACAGAAGTCCACTCCGAGTCCGCGTAGGCCGCGGTGAGTCGGATAACCTCCGTTTCAAGCTCGCCCATTCTTTTCCCCGAAGATACCAATTGAGACTGAAACGTCTTAATCCGACTCTTAGCATTGTTGGGTTGGAACTAGAGATCCCCTTTCTCTGATTCCCAAACTTCGATTTCATCGCGATGTCGAGACTCTTTCTCTCTAGCATCCTTTAAAGCCACCGCCAGAACCTCTTCTCTCTTGGCTATCTCAACTTTGGCTATATCAAGCTCGGACTCAAGGCGAGTAACATCCTCCCGAACGGCCTTTTTCTCCCGCTTCAACTCTTCATTTATTTTATCGGCGCCCCCTAGGACAGCCGATGCATTTTCATTGAGAAATGCAAGTTTATTCCAACCTTGTGTTATTTCACAAACAAGAGAAACGATTATGACACAGGCAATTCCTCACGTTCGAAGAAGAAGGGAAGTTAAAGAACAAATCAGTACCTTCCCCATCATAAGCACAGTGTCCTAAAAAGGACTGCAGCAAGGAAGCCTCATAATCCTCCTCGGTGATAACTTCATCGAGGAGCATGGTCCCGAGAAAGATGCGAGCCGGCATGTTGAACCCCTTTGAGCCCACAGAGTCTTTCTCCTTCGAGGCTCCTATTTGTTTTGGGCCCGCACGATGCCCAACGAGGGAGGGAGCGTTTTCCCTTTGTTTCTTGCGAGGGGCCAGCGAGCAAGCCATTTCTCTTATCTCAATAGCGCCCCGCTGAGTTGAGACCCCACTTGCCTCATTTTTTAGAGGGGGCGAGGCCCCCTGTGCTTCAACCTGGGGGGTGGCCTGAGTGGTTTCGAGTCCAGGTCTCCTAGACCCCGCAGCAGCAGGCCTAGAGCTTGATGTGCCAGCGTTTCCACTTTGGAGAAGGTTGGAGGGTTTTCTGGCCCACATTTCTGCAAAAAATGTTAGAGTCGCATCAGAAGCAAAATAAGCGTGCAAATATACCATAAGGATTCATATACTCACTATGGCCTGAAGCAGAAGTCGTAAAAACTATTCGAAAACGAGCAGTATGAGAACAAATCCAGTAGTCCTTTAGATTTCCCCGCGAAAGTAACTTCTCGACGTTTCACTCGTCTTCGAGGAGCTCGCTAAATTGCAGTAGTCACCGCTGCGAGCTAATCGGTACGTACGGTTTTTCGCGATTAGCTAAAAAAAGCAGAAAAAACGATGATCAGTTAGAAAATGAACGCAACGGCTCAAGCAAACGGTGGGCGACAAATCACTCACTTGCTATACCAAACGACAGGATTCCATCCTCGCGGAAGAAAAAATGGTTTGAATCCCAGTGAGGGATCTTATTCATGAGGTTAACTAGCTCGGAACCGATCCGCCTTGTCTTGGACATATAATACGGTCTCGTCTTACTCGGTTTCAACCTGTACATATGAACGAACTTGCTCACTGCTCAGGTACCCATCCCTGCTTTGCAAAAGGCAACGAGCATGGCAACAATATGAAGGTACGAGTTGGCAGTCAATTGAAGAGGGGCGATCTCGAACTGCCTTAGAAGATCGGCTATGAAAGGGTGTAGGGGAAGCGACACCCCACACTCCACACCTCAAAATCATCTCGGAGATCACCGGAAAACCCGCTGGAGGGTCCCTAGGTGTGTGACCTCTAATCGTCCAGAGTTCGTAGGATATCACGTGCTCCTCCCTAACTCGAGCCAACTCTCCTTCCGGAAAGGAGGGAGGCAGCTTGGAAGGGGGAGCAAAAGCTACCGGGGCGACGAATCCAGTGGAGCCCGAGCCCTCTGTCCCAAGCAAAAGAGAGGCGGTCTCTGGCAAACGACCACTCGAAGTAGCACCAGTCGCGGACCCGACACGCTTATTGGAACCATTGCCAAAATGAGCATCGGTGGCCAAAACATCGTTGATAGCCATAACCTTGGAGTCAAGAGGGACGAAACACTTGTAAACGCACGAGAACAGGTGTCATGCGTTGATGGAAACCTCAAAGGTCATTCTAAACACGATTCACCCTCGAAACATGGCATCCCGACTCGGCCTTATGGCTCATCGACGATGGGGCCAAAAAGCAGAATAAAGAACCTAGAGTCCAACTGGGAGACTCCGGGCGAAAGCATCAATCACTCAATAAAGGAGAGTGATGTCGAAGCAGCATCATTCCCTTAGCAAAAGCAAGAATAAAAAGAAAAGAAGGGAAAGACGACTTACCAAAACCCTGAATGACGGTGAGAGGGGTGAAAGGGGTGAGAGGGAGCGTAAACGAGTCTTCAGGGGCACAGTTTTGTTTGAAAGCAAAAGATAGGGAAGGCAATGAAACCTTCGCACGCAAAAGATTTTTAATAATCCCTTTTGGAATATGAAACGACCCCAACCGTCCGATTTGTGCCACGCATCATTAATCCGCTTAGGGAGCGTAACTGCCATCTTGGGGATGATGTATCACACCCCTGACATAACATGCACCCTTTTTTCTGACACTCCAGATGATACAATGGCGCATTTGATAGTCCGCAATTAGTGTGCTTAGGAAACCTCAACCTAATGACAGCAGGCATCGTAACCTCGAAAGTTTTGCTCGGGGTAAAAACGGTACTTGCGTGTTAGATCGTGAGGCAAGTTAAATGTTGGGGAGCGCAATGTATGGAGTGAAGATACATGGAATGGAGTAAAAGATACGAGGAAAGGATGTGATGGTTAAAATCTCTCTATTTTTTTAATTCTAACCCAATAAGGTTAAAAAAAAAAAAAAAAAAAAATATATATATATATATATATATATAATTATAGTTGCGATAGCATGGAGGAGACGGTTGCAACAAATCCTCGGCCTTGTACAAAGTCTCACGAGCTAGAGAATTCGTTCCCTCTCATATCCGCCACTTCACGCAGGAGCCGGTCCCTCTCCTGGCTCAGGCGAGAGATCTCGCGATTCTGGCTCAGGCGATTGGCGCAAAGCATCACTACCTCCTGAGCAAAAAGCTCAATCTCCCCATTCTTCAATCCCACCACGTCCGCAAATGTGGCATGAAGATCATCCTCGATAAAGCTCACCCAGGTTCGCCTGGGCCAGGGCCAATTCGCATTCCAGTTCAATGGAGCGCCACTTGCGATCCTCAATGGATAAAAGATAGCCATATGCGCTCTGGAACAGTGCGGACGACGAAGCCAGGAGCTGAAACAAGATAAGAAAAAGGTCAGAATATTCAAACAGTAGTCAGATAACAAGTAAACGCTTCATTAGATGCTAAACGATCAACCTTGGCTTGGTCAACAACAACTTTTGCCAAAAGATCGGCGTTGTTGGAATCTCTAACCTCCTCCCGGTACATAGGAGGAACGCTCTCTTTAAGAGCAGAAAAGGAAACACAGAGGTGACTGGGAAGGTTGTCAGGCATGTCCATCCCAACCATAGGCTCCGGCTCCGGTGACTCTCAAAACCTACCCCCGGGATGAAGCTTGGCTGGTACGGTAGGGATACTTGTCCCACTGTGAGAAGGCCCCGCAATAGCAGCATTGACTATAGCGTCAGCCAATATATCATCTGCACAATTCCCGGGGAGATAGGGATTGCACACTTCCAACTGAAACTTGGGGACTCTCCCTCCCCTTAACAACGACGGGACGGGAAAGGCCCGCCCTATCGTTGTTGGCCCTCGTTGGCCATTTAGGGGTTTCAGTCTCGTCGGGATCACCTCTGCGCGGAGAATGGTCCATTCTGATTGATAAGCGGAGGGATATGGAAATACTTTCTTGAGTAAATCGTAATTGGATATTGAGAAATGAATGAAATGTTCATGACAGCGTATATCCAAAGGATATCGCTAACTCCATTTATAAACTCGAATGGGTGAAGAAAACCAAGCACCATCATTACTGACCACTCCTGACAACTGAAACGTCCCCAAAAATCCAAAGAACGAGGGGAGAAAGTACACGTTTGCGCCGTTTAAGCAGAAAATGAAAAGACATTCAACTGCCAATATCAGAAGAGGCGACATCTCTGAAGAGCGAAAGAGGTACCATGTCACGAAGGGTCCCGCCTCGAATATCCGTGGCAGGCTGTATATCCCTTTTTACTCCGCTCAAAAGTTTCCAATGACCGCTCGCAACCACTGGAAACTGGGGGGTTAATGTTGGAGGGATTTTTCCTACCGTTGGATGAGTGCCATGTTTCCCAGGCCAAGTATGCAAAATTGACGAGCGAGAGCGCTCCACATGTCCCTACTTCCATTGACAGCCCAAAGCAGAGAATTGAGTGACTTCCAGGAAAAGCCAGCTAACAACATTTAGTGCAATTATTGTTGCAAAGCATGGATGAAACATCTAAGGCTGGTTTAATTGGGATTAAGCATGTGATTTCGGTAAAAGGTCCAAGAGATCCGGGATAATGAGTGCGTAGATAACTATAATCTATCTACCCTCACCAACTGTCAGAGCGGTGGCTATATAAGAAGCAACGCTTGAAGAAATGAGGGAGACAGAAGAAAGAGAGGGAAAACTATTGTCATTTTACTTACAACTCATTGTAGCTTGCTCTCGAATAATATCAAATAAACATTAGTGGATGTAGGCTTGGTTTATAAACCACCGAACCACTTTAAAAGCTTCTTCTTTCATTTGAATTTTGCTCATTCACCCACACACACGCATAGTCAGCACTACATTGCTAACCATCGGATATCATTGTCGATATACGGGGGTTACGCACTCGCTTGCTCGATCCTGTCAAGGTCGATTGAGTATGTCTCATTGGTGCGAGTTTTTATACCAATAGTCAGCTTGAAATAAAAAAGAGCGTCAGCCAATTAGACCTATCATGATTTGAAGCACATTTTTTGTTTAAGCTAAAATTTAAATTAAATTGTGACACTTTAATGAGGTCATAGCAGTAGGTGTAAATATGTAATCTTGTGCATTTTCATGCATATCTCCATGTGTTATGCCACCTAAAATCTCCACTTACAACTAGCAATCCATATATGAACGAATTCCGAAGGCCCCTCCCTCCTCTTGAATTGGTGTTTTCTGTTATCATTGTTTTAATAGTTGCTTATTTCATAGTTCATCAAATAAAATTCTATCATAAAAGTTTGTTAAGGTACAAAGATAAGTTAGGTATATTTTGTTATGTTTCTTGAAATATTTGAGTTAATACAAACAAGTAACATTCCATAATTACATAGTTATACGTTCATCTAAATTTTTATTGTAAAAGTTTGTTAAGGTATACACGGGTAAGTTATATGTATCTTTTGTTATGTTCTGTGGTGATGTGACAAATGACTTGGGATCTTTCTTTGTACACGTAGAAGTCAAAATGTGGGCATGGCTAGTTAAAGCAAATATTAAAACAAGAGAGGGGTGTTTGCTTCTTGTTAGTTTGTTAAGGCTATCTCATTGTACAATCTTCTCGACTTTTCTCTCTTGGTTACAAAAAGAGAAAAGTCGTTGCAATGGAGATTGAGGTGGAGCTACGAAGATCGTAAGATGAATCCAACAGTGTGAGCGAAAAGGGTTGTCTCTAATCTCTTAGCTATTTTGATCCTTTATATTTTGTATATAAGTGTGCCTGATTTTGGCTTTGTGAGTAGTTTGAGAGTAGAGAGTTAAAGAAGGGTTTACAGAGGAAATCGAGCACGGGGTTTTGTAAGCTATGTAAGGGAAAAACTCTGTAAGAATTTACCTGCTTTAATATAATCATTTCTCATTGCTTTGAAGAGTGGACGTAGGTAATCGATCTAATTACCCAACCACTATAAATCCTTTGTCTTGTTTTTCCTTTATTTTCTTTTACTGCTTTAATATATTGTTTTATAATTGTTATCGTTGTATGATCTACTGATCTGTGATGACTTAATCTTTTCAATACTGGAAACATGAATGATCTTTGGTATAACATGTTCCTTGAAATATTTGGATTGACACAAACGAGTGACAGTACCTAATTAGATAATTATATGTCCATTTAATAAAATTCTATTGTAAAAGTTTGTTCATTGAATTAATAACGAATATGTGCACTCTATTCACTAACATATAGGAGTAATCTTACCTTTTATTGTTATATCTTGGATTAGGGTAATGTCAATCTTTGAACCTTAATTCAATCCCTATCATAGGGCGAGTAACACTATTTCCTCTATTGTACGATGATTTGTTTGTTGTATATTTATTTATTTAAAAAATCATCATATAATTTGACAGATAAAAGAGAAAAAAATACAAACACAAATAATGAATATTTACATTCTATCTTTAGTATACAAGGGATAAAGTTATCTCTTGTATTGTAGCTTAACTTTTCAGATTAAAATAAGGCTATGATTGGTTAGGGCCCTTGGAAGATTACTCCTGTAATATATCTTTTCATCTGGTCATTACCTTATTTGGTTCAACAGGTTACTCAGGTAATATGAGAGATGATATAGGGGTTATGTGATTACCGACTCAGAGGGTGATATTTTAAGATTACCGTAGTAATCCTATTTTTGTTCCAATTTTACCTAACTTAATAAAAATTCCGAACACAAATACCCTCCTATTGATGTCAAATAACAATTAACCCAACTTGTTAAATGACTTTTTAACCTCATTAATTAATTATTTGGACAAAAATGTCCCTCATTTAACATTGAACTACTCATATATAAAGTCCCCTTCAGAAAATCTAACCCAGAATTTCCTTTCTCTTTTTCGACGAGTAGTCTCACGCTTCTTCTTCCTGGATGCTAATCTTCATTGCTGACGTCGTCTCTTCTTCTTCTGTTGTCAACCTCCATAACATCTTGAACAAATCGTAATTTTAACATCTCTTCTTCCTGATGTTTCATTTGGTTGAATAATTGTGGATTTAAGGTTTCATTTGATTTGATTTAGTATGTGGAAGGAGATTGTTTTATTTCACTTGAGATTGGGAGGATTTGCAATGCTTGAGTTTGCTAATAACGAAAAATTGTGGATTTAGGGTGTCATTTTCTTTAGTTCAGTATGGGTGCATTGAGTGTTTTATTCCGTTTGAGTTTGGGAGGATTTGCAATGCTTGAGTTTATCCAACCTACGAGTTTTGCTTAGTTCTTTGAGAATGAGATTGTTATTACTATGTTAGAGTGCTGGTTCTTGTGAACAATTTAAGTTATATTATTTGCTTGTTTTTGTAGGCAGTTAACTTAGTCTATATATCATCAAATCAGATGTTTCATTTTTTTTTTTTGTTGCCATTCTTTTTCGTGTTTCTGCAGATTCATTTACCTTTGATCATTATTCATTTTTGTGGTTTGGTGTTGTACATGGATGGAATTTGTGCGAATTGCTCAATATACCTACCTAGCTCTTCGTGACTTATATATTCAAAGAGATCATGCTGAAAATAAAGTAAGAGAAGAGAGTCATTTGTTGAGCAAGTTGAGCGAAAAGGTGTGGCATATGAGGGAGTATCAACAACAACAGCAACAAGAGTGGTTGAGTGCATTCACAAGATGCAGAGATTGCAGCTCTCACAAGTCGGTATTGATTACAGTCATCTTAGGCAAGTTCCAAATTACCCGAGGAATTAGTTTGTATTTTAGCGACCTGTTGACGAAGATGATGCTAAGGAAAGTGATGGAGCAGAAGATCAAATGGAGGATTAACTATTCTCATATTATCTTATGACTTGTGAACATTTTATTTCAACTTAAATAAGACTTGAAATTAATTGAGTATTCATGTTCAAATAAAATAAACTAGTGGAGTTCATTGATTTGCTGATTTCAATAATTTATTAAATCTTGTTACAAGTTCCATGTTACATCAGTCCAGAATGTTAGATGACAATTACGCAAGTTGGATGTTATTCATGGATTATAGCTAAAATACATGCGTATTGAAATATCCTTCATATGTTGCTTTGCCAAAAGTATACATGTTTGACCAAACACAGTATTAATTTATACCTACTAATCTTGTAAATGACATTTCAGTAAAATAATATCTAAATATTTTGTAATTACTGCCAACCAAACACATTAATTTATACAGCCCACATGAACCAAACACAATAATAATTTATACCCATTAATCTTCAAGGTTATCTATTCCACTGGTAATCTTATATTTTTGGTAATAAAATATTGTCAGAACCAAATGCATCCTAAAGATAACCTTTAAGCCTTAATCTAAGATAATAGGATACGGCGGAGGTTGATGACCTAAAAGTTATTGGATGCCATATTACTTGGAGTAATTGTAGTACGGGCGAGAAAATAATGTCTTGCAAGCTTGATCGTGTTCTTGTTAATGATGCTTGGGTTCAATACTTTACTAATTCAAAGGCCTTCTTCACTCTTGGTATTTCTAACCATTCAGCGGCCTTGGTAGATTGTGGTTTTCTCAATGAAAAAGAAAGTTTTCGTTCAAGTTTTTCAATTTCTGGGCTGACAATCAATTGTTCTTGCCGCTTGTCCAAAAAGTGTGGAAGGTCAAGGTTCGGGGTAATCCCATGTTTATAGGTTGGTGTCAAAACTTAAGATTCTTAAAAAGGAGTTGCGAAGTCTTAATCTTCAAGAGTATGGCAATATTTCAGTTAAAGTGAAAGAAGACAGGACTGCCCTTATCGAAACTCAAGGTAGACTTTCCTTGGATCCTCTTAACGAAACCATTATTCTAGAGGAGAAAACCATTGCAAATTCGTTCTTCAAGTTGTCCAAAGTCGAGGAGAGCTTTGCCAAGCAAAAATCTAGGGTCCAATGGCTTAAAAATGGGGATCAAAATTCTACTTATTTTTTCAAGTTGATTAATGGAAGAAGGAACAGAAATAGAATCTCTTCAATTCTCCTTGAAGATGGCAGCCTTACAGATGATGCTTGCAGAGTTAAACAAGAATTTGTAAGGTTTTTTCAAAACCTTTTCTCAGAAAAGAATTCTCTCGGATCTTTCCATGGGCTGGAGGACTTAATTAGCACTAGTATCTTGGATGAACAAGTTTTGTCTATGATGAAGGAGGTTACTCATGAGGAAATCTCTAAAACCATCTTTGATCTTGCTAACGATAAGGCTCTTAGGCTGGATGGCTGTGGTCCTTTGTTATTAAAAAAAGCTTGGCAAATTGTGGTTGATCGTGTTGTTAAAGCCATCCATAACTTCTTCAGGTCAAGTTGCATGTTGAAAAAAATTAATTGCACTATCATTGCTCTTATTCCTAAGTGTGATTCTCCTTTCTCGTGTAAAGACTTTCGTCATATTTCTTGCTACAACAATATCTACAAGTGCATAGCCAAGATTACTGTGAATATAATCAAAAATGTTCTACCCAACTTGATCAATCCAGCTCAAACAACCTTTGTAAGAGGTAGAAAGATTGGGGACAATATCCTTTTGTGCCAAGAATTGCTTCACAACTATCATTGGCATTCTTCTACTCCCAAAAGATGTGTAGCCAAAGTGGATCTCATGAAAGCTTATGACTCGGTTAGATGGACTTTCCTCCTTCAAGTTGTCAAAGGTTTCGGCTTCCCTAGTAAAATGATTCAATGGATTGAGGTTTGCATCTCTACCCCCAGTGTATTCTATTGCTATTAATGGTGAGTTAACTGGTTACTTTGGGAGCTTTTAAGGCTTAAGGCAACGAGACCCCAAGTCCCTTTATCTCTTTGTTGTGGTAATGGAAATCTTCTTTTGGCTCTTGTCCAAAGCAGATGCCAATCCTTCTTTTAAGTACCATTGGAGGTGTAGCAAGGATAAAATTACTCATTTATGCTTTACAGATGATATCAGGCTCTTTTTCCATGCTGGTGATACCTCCCTTCCAATAATCCAAAAGGCTTTAACAAAATTCAGCACGAGGTCAGGTATGCATGCAAATCCTTCTAAAAGTAGCCTTTTTATTTTAGGTGTGCAACCTAGTAAAAAACAAGCCCTCCTGAGAGTTCTTAACTTCAATGAAGGAAATCTTCTTGTTGCTTATTTGGGAGTTCCTCTTATCACTAGAAAGCTTACATTTGGGGATTGCAATCCTCTCTTGGACAAAATCCTTGCCCACATTAAATCTTGGATAAGTCGTTTTCTTTCTTATGCAGGTAGACTTATTCTCATCAAATATGTTCTCACCAGCATCCAAGTTTATTGGTCAGCCATTTTTATTTTGTCGTCTAAGGTGCAGAAGAAGATTGAAGCCACTCTTAGAGCCTTCTTTTGGAATGGTACGGACTTGAAGAAAACAAAGGCTAAGGTTGCTTGGGATGAGGTTTGTGTTCCTAAGGATGAAAGCGGTTTGAGTATCATGTGTATTGGGGATTGGAATAAGGCTGCCATGATGAGACATCTTTGGAATATCACCCAAATGTGAAGCAACTCAGGGTGGTTAGCATGGGCTAAATCTTATCTGCTAAGGGGTAAGTCTTTTTGGGAGGTTCCTATTCCTAACAAGTGCTCTTGGGCTTGGAGACATATTCTCAAACTTAGAAGAGTTGTGAGATCCCTCATTAGAACCGAGGTGGGTAATGGTCAATCTACTTTGTTATGGTTTGATAATTGGCACCTTAAAGGTCCTTTGTTGGACACTTATGGTGAGAGAATTGTGAATGATTCAGGTTTGAGCTTGCATGCAAAGGTTAAGGAGATCATTGGGAATACGGGTGGAATTGGCCCTTGGCCAATTCTTGGGAGCTTATGGAAATGAAGGCCTTGGTTAACTTTGTCCCTAATGATAATGAAGATAAGGTAGTTTGGATACCTAACCCTTCGAAAATTTTCTCAATTAATTTGGCTTGGGAGGTGATCAAAGCTCAGGGTCCTAAGGTTGAGTGGAAGCACCTTGTTTGGTTCCCAAAACACTTCCCAAGACATGCAATGATTCTTTGGTTGGCCATTAGAGGGAGACTTCCTACTCAAGACCGATTGGTAAGGTTTGGCTTAGTCAACAATATGTCTTGTTGCTTTTGAATGCAAGAACTAAAAGTTTGGACCACCTTTTCTTTGGTTGTCGCTTCACCTCGACCATTTGGAATCATATCTTTCACATGTGCTATCTTAGGTATTGCTCTACTTCTTGGCATGATTATATTTCCTATATTTCGCAAAGATGGAAGAAGAATAAGTTGAAGTTTATTCTTGGGAAGTTGTCTCTTGGTTCTACTATTTATTCCATGTGGATAGAGAGAAATGAGAGAAGATTCAAAAGGAATTGCCAAGATGCCTTAACTATCCAAGATTATGTGAAATCGGTGGTTAGAGTCCGAGCCATGGATTTAAAGAAGATTAAAGATTCGGTTGAGAATAGAGAGATTGCTGATAATTGGGGTCTTCCTTATTCCATTTTTAGTTAGTTTGTTGTTGGTTGTTGGTTGTCTTGTTTATTAAGCCAGTTGGCCTTATTGCTTTTTTACTTGTTCTCCCTGCATGGAGCCGTTTCCGTTTCCCTGTCTTTGGGCTTGTCCAGTAGCTGGGTGTTTTCTATTGTCTTCTATTGGGAAGAGCCTTTTTTTCCTAACTTTAGGTCTGGCCAATAGCTGGCCCATGTAGCCTTTTGAGACACCTCTCTTTTTTGGTTTATAAAGCTTAATTACTGTTGACGGGTAAAAATGCACCGCCAAAGAACTAGTTACAATCTGATCGTTACGATCAGAGCGTAGTCAAGTTAATTTGAAATGATTTACTGGTGAGGGCGATCAGTTTCTTTAGCTTGTTATTTACTGATTTAAAAGATAAAAGAGGCAAGGTTTTATAGTGGTTCAAAGGTTGTGCAGCAAACTCCTACATCCACTTTTGTCTATTATTTTAATAGAACGATTACAAATTAGATCGTAACGATCTGAGTCGGCAAACAGAGCAATCTTATAGAGGGAAAGTTGTCCAGAGCCTCTTTAGAATTCCTTAAAGAGATAAATAAATCTAGTGTTCCTAAGGTGTTTGTTGATCCCCCCCAAATGTTGATGTGTGTCTTCTATTTATAGGGAGTGATCGCATGTCCAATTAGACAGATGAAACTCGCTGATAAGGTATGAACTGCAAGTGGTAGGCAACTAGTTGATGCAAGTGCCGCAAGTGGATTACAACTTAGTCGATAGGATTGAGGCAGATATTGCAAGTGGGTTGCAACTTGATCAAGGTAGATATAGCAAGTGGGTTGCAACTTGATCGATTGGATATAATAGGATCGGGTGTTGTCACTAGCGGACATGTGTCGATGTCACTAGCGTACAACAGAATTAGATATGGTCATCAGCGGATAGGTGTCACGACCTGATAGGTCGCATGACTTTACCAATAATTTCATCAGATTTTACCCCATAACAATTACCAATATATATATATATATATTATCTTTAATAGAGTAACATGAAAAACCTTCTATATCGTACCGATGAAATGTGTACATTCTATCTAAAACTTTCTTTCGAAGAAATAAGAGCTGTAAAGTGAGGAAGCTATCATTGGCTATTCTTTTCATGGGTACTTGGAAATCTTGCATGACTTTCTGGTTTTCTAATCATAAATATTTTATTTGTGTTTGCATATGCTTAATCTTATAATATTCTAAAGTCTAAACTCTTTACAACATTTGCATTAATGATTGAATACTTAATCAAAGGCTGACCAAGCTGCCTATCTTAAACATAATATTATACTAAAAATAAAAGCTAGCTAGCGATTGGAAAATTATGAAACTTGTAGCTTGTAGGCAGTATTGACCGATGATAGTTTCATCTATTCGCAGCTTACTAGACAAGGCCACGTGTGTAGGACCTCCATAGCCTCCTCATATTCCCTTGCATTTCCCTTTAATTTTTATCTTTTGTTTTATGATTTTGGGTGGGTTCATTTTGTTGACCTCCTTTCATGTTTTCAATAATTTTCAAAAACCCCATTTAGTTTAAGAGTATCGCTTGCCTCCTTTATGAATATTAGTGATTGAATAATATTATACTTATTTCTGAGTCAGACAATCAGACAAAAATTATACAAAAATTCATGTAAAATAACTATTCTATCATATATTTTTTGCCTAATTGTATATTTGATTGTATGACTCATAGTAAATATAATATTATAGTTAGTGAATACCTCTAATGGTAATATTATATGTACAAAGTCGAGAAAGTTTATAGTACCATGATGGTATCAATGACGTGATATCACAAATCAATGCATACATATCAACTAGGTATTATATTTAATAACAGCCAATCACAATCAGTCTAAAGATAAATGAGAGAGAAAAAACTGAGAAGTTGTACAAATTCATTAGATAGTGGGATGGATAATCTGATACCACAATGTTATTCTAGACATTTGTTTTACGAAGTTAGGATCCAAATAGATGCTTTGTCCATATGTTAACAACACGTTAATTAATTTTAACAAGTTACTCTCACATTACTAAATATATAAATTGGGATCAAAATCCCACTTTATAAGTGTAGTATTTAGTCTACGTTCATTAGATAGGGAAAATTAAGCAAAATCTGAAGGGAGGTAAGCAGGGGAAGTCAACAATAATATCCTAAGATATGAAGGTGTATTTAGAATAAACTAAAAGCGAGGGGAGGTGAAAAATTACCCCATGAATTTTTGAATATACATCATTTCTCAAATCCCCTCCAGAACCTGTTATTTAATCAGAAGCTACCCTGAAATACATTCCAATTCACACACACAAACACATAGAGAGAAGGCGGAGAGGCCTTTAAGTACGAGTGCGCTACTTTCTGATTCATGAAGTGTTGTAGAGCTACTCAAAACTTTAGTCTAAACCATACGTTTCATTTCTGCTGCACAAAAATGTTACCAAAAATGTTGCCAGACTATGATCCAAATGACAATGAAGCTGGCATGAAGCTTCTGGAGGACCTTACCACAAATGCATATGAGATTCAGCAGCAAGTTCTCAGGGAGATTCTTACTCGAAACGCGCAAACCGAATATCTAAAAGGGTTCTTGAATGGGCAGTGTGATGAGGATTGTTTCAAGGAGAAAGTTCCTGTGGTGAATTATGAGGATATAAAGTCTTATATTGAGAGAATTGCCAATGGAGAGCCATCAGAAATCATCTCGGCTCAACCGATTACTGAACTTCTCACGAGGTATGAAACGAGTTTTGTTTGTTTTCATTTCGAGTTTTCGAGTAAATTTTTCTGAAATTTTATTTGTTGATGTGCAGCTCTGGAACTTCAGGAGGGCAGCCGAAAATGATGCCTTCAAGTGCTGAAGACTTGAACAGGAAGACATTCTTTTACAATATACTTGTGCCTGTGATGAACAAGTGAGAATTGGAGCTTTAAACTTTTTCTTGAATTGTGTTTTTTTTTTTTTTTCCGATTTCGATTATGCTTTTGAAATGAATGTAACAGTGAAAAGTCTTGGAATTGCAGGTATGTGGAAGGATTGGACAAAGGCAAAGGAATGTACTTGTTGTTCATCAAACCAGAAATTAGTACTCCTTCTGGATTGATGGCAAGGCCTGTGTTAACCAGCTACTACAAAAGCAGTAACTTCAGGAACCGCTCGTTTAACCAGTACAATATCTACACAAGTCCTGATGAAACCATCTTGTGTCCAGACAGCAAGCAGAGTATGTACTGCCAATTACTCTGTGGATTAGTCCAACGCGATGATGTGCTTCGAGTTGGTGCAGTTTTTGCATCTGCTTTTCTGCGCGCGATAAAGTTCTTGGAAGATTACTGGAAGGAGTTATGCAGCAACATAAGGACTGGCCATGTCAGTGACTGGATCACTGATCCTGGCTGCAGAAGTTCTGTGTCATTAGTCCTTGGCGGCACGAATTCAGAATTGGCAGATTTGATAGAGGAGAAATGCAGTGGAAAGTCATGGGAGGGGATAATCAAAAAGCTGTGGCCTAAAACTAAGTTCATTGAGGTTATTGTTACAGGTTCCATGGCTCAATACATCCCAACACTTGAATTTTACAGTGGTGGACTCCCTTTAGTTTCAACGATGTATGCCTCTTCCGAATGTTACTTTGGGATCAATTTTAAGCCTCTCAGCAAGCCTTCTGATGTTTCCTACACTCTCCTTCCAAACATGGCCTACTTCGAGTTCTTGCCGGTCGAGAAAAACAATGGAGAATTGACTCAAAAAGTCCACTGCAATGGTGTTTCTGATAAGAATTCCTTACAAGTCAGTGATGAAAAGGAGGAATTTCAAACTTTAGATCTCATGGGAGTCAAGATTGGTCAGTACTATGAACTTGTTGTCACAACTTTTACTGGTGAGCTTTTTCTCTATTTGGATCTGACCCACCAAGAATTTTAAGTACAAGTTTTTTTTTTTCTTATTTTGTTTGTGAATCTCTTTTGCAGGCCTATACAGATACAGAGTTGGGGACATTCTTATGGTAACCAGCTTCCACAACAAGGCGCCGCAGTTTCGCTTTGTGCAGAGAAGAAACGTCGTGTTGAGCATCGACACAGACAAAACGAACGAGGAAGATTTATTGAAAGCAGTGACTCAAGCTAAGCGCATCATCGAGCCTCTCGGATTCCTGCTGACAGAATACACAGGCTATCCCGATACTTCTTCGATTCCGGGACATTATGTACTATTTTGGGAGCTAAAAATGAAGGGAAGCAACGATCTGCTGGAGATTAATGCCGAAAAAATGGAGCAATGTTGCTCAACAGTGGAGGAAAATCTGGATTCTGTGTATAGGAGGTGCAGGAAAAAGGATAAGTCAATCGGGGCATTGGAAATAAGAGTGGTGAAGCATGGAACATTTGATGCATTAATGGATTTTTGTGTTTCACAGGGGTCTTCTGTGAACCAATACAAAACACCAAGGTGCATCAAATCTGAAGAAGCCAGAAAGCTATTGGATTCCAAGGTGGTAGGGAAGTTTTTCAGCAAAAAAACTCCATTCTGGGAGCCATTTGGAATGGAAATTAACTA
>WYDK02000008.1:1883889-1902667 GCA_009867345.2 Toxicodendron radicans
CTTCAATTTTCTTTCCTCTCGTTGGTCATTATCACGACTCCCATTAGTTTCTTATCTACTGCTTGTAGTGGACCCTTATTTAAGGTGGGACCTCCACTGTCCCCTAACACAACCATTCACACATCATGGCCCTTTGGTAACACAACCACCTCCACCCCAACAGTATTCGAAAGATCTACACGAGTACACTCCATTGTAGGTCTTCAAACACAGGCAAACTGACTAGCATCACAAATCAAACGCCCGCTCGTGGAATATCCCCTAGCTCTTCCCAGCATAGGTAGACACAATCCTGGGCACTCATATAATATATCTAGAGCTCAACAGACAACCGTCCTGTCTCGATGGGATACTGACACCATGCGGTAGTACGGATCCCAACACTCACTCATGGAAGATCCCCCAGCGCTCCCAGGCATAGGTAGACTCCACAATATCCACAATCCCACGCGGTAGTCCCTCAGCACTCTGGCATAGGTAGACTCCATAGTATCCCCCAACGCTCACAGACATAGGTAGATACAATCCAGGGAATAGATAAATGTCGACAGATGCGATCCCACACGGTAGTCCCCTAGAGCTCCGGCATAGGTAGACTCCACAGTATCCCCCAACGCTCCGACATAGGTAGATACAATCCAGGGAAGATATATACAATCCCATGCGGTAGTCTCCCAACGCTCCGGCATAGGTAGACTCTACAGTATCCCCCAACGCTCATAGGCATAGGTGGATACAATCCAGGGAATAAATAGATATGGATAAGTCTGGAGCTCACAGACGTCGATTCATTCTGTCCCGCTGGGATACTATCACCATACGATAGTACGAACCTCGTCAATCACCCTCTGCTAGTCATCACCCATTGTGCTTAAATCCACCCAATCTCATCATTACGATCTCACACCCCATATACACACATGCATAATTGTGCATCCATATATATGTATATCACACGTGAGATGGGTTTCATAATAACTCACACATGCACCTTTCCATGCAAAATATCAACTCGATCCCTCATAGGAGAAGCCACAACACTCGATGGTTACTCCTCTGGTGGTTGTTTCCCTCGCACACAGTTACAGCCAACACTACTTCCCGCGGTAGGTGTTAAGTTCATTACACAACATCCTCCATTCCTTTAGAGGTTTTATTTATAAATTCTCGACCATTAAATTTTCTCTTAACCTCCCACTGGCCCCAGGTGGCCTAGCTATTAGACATACCAGAAATTACAATCATGTCCTTCCATATCATTCCTCAATCCAATAATCTCTTATCAACTCGCAATATTCCAACCCACTTTAGAGTAACAACTCATACTCTTCATCTCATGTCTCAGTTCCAACTCTTTCATTGACGATCCCTCCATATAAGACATAACACTTTTCCCTTAACTCTCTCATTTTGATCCTCTTTCCCACCTTGAGGATTGATAATCCAACATACAAATCGCGTGCGCAATCGGTTCTGTAGACGCATGTTCATTTTTATAAAACAATTCATTGGCGCCGGTTCAAAACATGTCATGCATGCTCATACAAATGCACTCCCAATCGACAACCTAGAGCTTTGATACCAAATTGTCACGCCCCAATTTGGGTAACCCTGACCCCACCGGATCCGAGTGGACCGAGAGGCTCGGATTCCCAAAATGAGGGTGAGATTTTTATAAAATCGTTTATAAATTCAAAATATAGTCTTTATTACAAAACAATTTACATAAAACTGTATTAGAGTGCACTATATGTACAAACAATATGCTGATGAACATGCGTTTGAGCTCCCGCCAAAAGCGTGTCGCCTGCGCCTCGCATACCTTGAATGCAAACCTGGAGGGAAAAACACTAAAACAGTAAGCTAGAAAGCTAAGTGAGTGGAAAATACATTACAACTGAAATAACTCACGGCTCCCACTCAACATGAAGAACTTCTTAAATCATTCCCTTATAATTTCCCTTGATTCATAATTACTCATTCCAAACAACATAATTCACATTCTTGCACCGCCTTTCCATTATCCTGGATCATCATACTTCTCCATTAGATACGCAACACCATCATCGCCATAGACGAATAGTTGTTCCCGACATAAGACTCACTCTCTTTACCGACATCGATACCATCCGTTGTCCACAATCTTATCGTCCTAAATTCATCAGATATCCATAACACCGTCCCCGACCAACGACCATCGAATATCCTTAATTTTTGTCCCAACCTATACTGGCTGGACTCATAGATTTCAACACTCAACTATACCCATTGTATATTCACAATTACCACACCAGTCAACACCGCACAATTATCCCTCCAGCCTCACGCACTGAATATCACAACTACTACTCTAGCCTCACCCGCTGGATACTCAGACATCTCTCTAGCCTCACCCGCTAGATATCACAAACATCTCTCCAGCCTCACCCGCTGGATATCACAAACATCTCTTCAGCCTCACCTGCTGGATACTCGAACAACTCTCCAGCCTCACCTGTTGGATACTCGAAATTATCGATACTCTACTCCGGGGATCACCTAGCGCTCCCAGCATAGGTGAAACTCCAATCTCTACCTCACAGGTTTATACTCTGAGGGTCACTCAACGCACTCGACATAAGTGGGACCCTCACCCGTTGAACACTTTACTTACACAAAATACAAATCAAACTCGATTCATTCCCAATCTATACCTCATTTAGGATGTTCAGTCCACTTTGACATTTCAAATTGGTCCATATCTTAATTTCTTTCATTTTCCATAATCGACTCCTTATAAGCTCATCCGTATTCCGATTTATCAGCGTTACGCCATAATTCGTCATTTCCCTATCCTCGCCATACGTACCAAACATATATATATATATATATATATAAATGTATCACAATACATATTCAAACATCTTAAAACCAAATATAAATTCTTTAAGGGAACCTGGTAATCCACTCACCTGATCAGAGTCGCTGACGCACTCATCTTCCTTGATCGAAATTCGAAGAATTATCCTTGTCGAGGTATCCCTGAGGTAAACCACGACAATCATCAATTACACTAACATTAGGAGGTCAATTTAACTTCCTTTATAATATAAACCCTCTTATACCCGAATACGAAACACTCATAAGAATTCAATAAAACCTTGGTTCTTGGCAAATATCAATTTGCCCCCTCAACTTTTCTACTATTACAATTAGTCCCTTAACTTTTTCAGTCTTTCAATTAACCCTTATAGTTTTTCCTTATAACACTTAAGTCCCTCAACCTTTAAATTATTTCAATTACACCCCTGTCTACTTGACATGTTTCAACCCTTGCATATACACCCCCGATTACCTAGGGTTTTCTAAGCTGTCGATGCGGTGACATTCCCTTGTCGCCTCGACGACATTGGACCCGAGAGTTTTGTCGCTGTGGCGACAAACATTTTGGAATTCTTCTTCTCTTCTTCGCATGAACGTCGCTGCATCGACATTCCATTGTCGCTTCGGCGACATCTCAAATCACGAACTTCGCCGCTGTGGATTGTCGCTGCGGTGACAACTTGGGTTCTCCAGATTGTGCACCACAGATCTGCCCTAAATCTCAACCATTCACTCCCTTTTTACCCCACATTATACACACAACATTCCCTTCATACAATACAACCAAAACCTACTTCAATTTAGACTATTATCTATCCCTCAATTAAAACCCAAAAATCTCCCTTTTCAATTACTTAATAAAAGGTGGGGGAAAGATGTTAATAATGAAATTGAAGCATAAATGGAAGCGTAATCTTACCAATTAGCGAGACTTTAGCTCAATTTTATCAAATCTTCACTTTCTCTCTCTAGCCTTTGTACTTTCTCTCTCTACCCTCTCTTCTCTTCAACGCCCAAAATAAAGGAAAAATGGAAAAATGCAATATTCTCACCTTTATATACTAAACTGCACAATATCCGTTTAGCCCCCATGCTTCCCATTTCTTTCAAAAGCCTCCTCCAAGCTTTCATTTCCTGTAATTTCACCCTAAATTCCAAAAGATTAGTCCCCCAACCATTTATCCCGTGACACAGGGTGTCACAGGAACAATACTTAGTTAGTGTTAACGGCCGAGGCTGTTACAGAATGGCATACAGTAATACCCAAGACTTAATGTTAGATATTAATGCCTTGAAAAGACAAGAGTGCAAGCCCTAGAAAAGAGTAGAGAGAACGATAGTTTGGTGAAGAGTATGAGCCGAATAATTGATGACATTAGAGACCTAGGCCTTTTCTTTAAGTAGTTAGATTTTCAATTCAGTTTAATTGTTAATTATGTTTCGTTATCTTTTATGTTCATTCTTTTCATAAGGCATGATTAATAGGATCACTAAAGCACATCCAGTCCTTGTGGAATCAACCCTTGCACTTTGCACACTGTACTATGACAGCGACTCGTGCACTTGCAAGGTAATTAAATTTGTTGCATCAACACTCCGAAGAAATAGAACTCTCCTTTTGCAATCAGAAGATGCAAGCTACATCACTTCTCCACTTCATAGATGCGCACTACACCACTTCTCCACTCCCAAGATGCACACTACACCGCTTCTCCACTCTAAAGACGCACACTACACCCTTTCTCCACTCCAAAGACACACTACAACCCTTCTCCATTCCACAGACACACTACACCACTTCTCCAGTCTGGAGACACAAATAAACATAGTAGGAATAGGCCCTCCTCCTAGTTGCTAGTACTTTAGAACATCATATAAGGCTCATTTCCGTTAAATTTACAACTGAAACACCAAACACAAACTAATAATCTCCATTTATAAATATCTCAAAGTTTCTGAAACAGAGGATAATCTACTAAGGCAGCTCTCCTCTAAACCTTGAAACCAGAAAACATAAAAACATAAAAAAAAAAAAAAAACAATAAGAAACTTATAAAAGGAGATAAAACAAGAGATACGCATTATCTCCAAAACTCTTATCACCAACAACACATAAAAAGAATATACAAAAGAAAATAACAAGTAGATGAAATGAGGTTTTGTTGTTTGTTTGTTTGTATAGAAATGAAAATGAGAGTTGAGTAAATTCACCAGTAGAGGCAAAGAGAAGTTTCTGTCTAGATTGCTTCATTTGTTGTCTTGAGAACTGACTGACTCCTTGCCTTACGTTTCGACTCTTGTCCATTTCTGTAATCATTTTTTTTTCAAAATAGCTTTGACGGCTCTAAATCGATCTATACCAAACGCCTATAAACTCAAATCCATATCTTTTCTCTTCTCTCTCCTTAAATTAAAAAGAGAAAAATCAGCTTGTAATCCAATTATGAAACTAAAAGCATAAAACAAGGGAAATGAGAAGAGAGAGAGAAAAATGAAAGAAGTTATGTTTTGTTAGTTTAGTTTTTAGTGCAGGAGATTTAGGGTTTGGGTGGGAGAGATTTGGGTGGAAGAGATTTGGCGGATTTTTTTTTCTTGCTTAGGTTTGACTTGCTTAAAATTTGGGGGAAATGAAGTTTTGGGCGGAAACAATTTGCCTTAGTAAATTTTTAGGGTGGGAAGTCGTAGCCTAATGAGAGTGCTTTGGTTTTTTTTTTTTTTAACTTAATCCTTGATAGTTAAACACTGTCAAGGATTAAAATAAAACAATCAAGAAATTAATTTCATTTTTCCAAAATCCTTGACAATTTTTAAATTAATTTCATTTTTTCAAAATCCTTGACAGTTAAAAACTGTTAAGGATTAAGACTATAACAGTCAAAGAAAGAATTTGAACAACCTTATTTTTTAAAACTAGTTTACAGTTAATAACTGTCAAGGATATGGTAAAACCGTCAAAGATTTTCTCATATCCTTAACAGTGTAAAACCCGTAAAAAATTGGTCAAGAAAAAATATTCTTGACAGTTTTCAAAAACAGTCAAAATTTTCTGTCAAGGAATGGGGTTTTTGTTGTAGTGAATATACTCTTGGAAAAATGAGTCTTGGGGCAACCGTGTACACCATTTGGAGGGAAAGAAATAGCCGAATTTTCGGTAGAGAGAGCAAGGATGCAATTACAATTCATGAATCAATCAATACTTTGGTATGGGAAAGAGCGTCGGATTTGAACAAGATTAAACGCAACTCCCACAATGAGAAGTTGGCTGAGAGGTGGGGCCTTCCCCTTTGCATTTTCACTTGACTTCTAGGTTGGGGTCTTGGGGTAAATGGTCTCTTTGTGGCTTGTGTTCTTGTTTTTGTGGTGGGCTACATTTGGGTCTCTTTTTGCATGTTGGGTGCGGTTTGTTTGTTTTTTTTGGATGATTTTTGTATTGAGACTTCCTCTTGGGTTCATTTACCTTGCACGAGAAATGGGAAAAAGAGTAAATCTCGGGTTTTAGTTACATTCTTTTGTTTCCTAACCCAGTGCCTGTCTTGAGGTATGATGACCGTCTTTTTTAGGCCTCTTGTATATTCTTTTCCCCTTCAATGAAAGCTTAATTACCCAAAAAAAAAAAAAACTAAACTTATTTTAATGAAAAAAAAAATCGTATTTCCATTAAAAATCCTATAAAAAATTACAATTTCTATCACAAAAATGTTTGTTTATTTACATCTCTATAGACTATAGGCCATTTTGCATTGGAGGGAAATGGAATATCCAAAAAGTTTTCTCTTTTGTTTTATATTTTTTCTTCATAATAGGGAATGGAACAGGACTAAAAACCAAAGTGGGGTGTGAGATGGGCGAGGCTTCCACGCCCATTGTCAACTCATCCTCTCTTATTAGCCCTTAGATTAAGGTTCGAAATTGACCCGACCTTGATCCGAGGAATTTTACCATTTTACCCTGATAAGACCCTTTATAATGGGCCAAAATTATTATTTTAAAACTCTTAACGTGTCCAATGATGGAAAACATTTGTGGCTAAAAAAAGCCAATAATTTAATTCCCTTCCCAACTAACACTGCAAGTTGTAACGCGTTATAGTCTGCATAAATATGTGGTAAATTTTTTGTTACCCCGAAAGGTTTGGGTCATATCACTTGGACCCAATATTTTAAGATAGATTATAAAATAAAAATTAATTTTATAGTGCTAAATATCTAGAATTTGAAATAGACAATAATATAATATAGTTATAAAGATGATATTTGCAAAATCACAAAGCCACCTATTTGGTTTTCTTTCTTTAGATTCAATTACAATACTCAAAATTCATTGGTGAAGAAGAAAGAATAAAGATTATTACAAAAATAAAATTAATTAGGAGGAGGAAGATGAGATCTGGGTTTATATATATATATATATATATGTCATATTGATATTAAGTAGTATAATAATCTTAATTAAAATTATTTTTATATATTCAAAATAAAATAAAATGGTAAAATACAATTGAAAAGAAAAGAGTGATATGACGACGAACCAACTAATATATTTTAGGCTTAGTTTTTAATTATTGTAGCTTTTCCTTTAATCACTTTTGAGTTAATTTTATAAATAATCAATTTTTTAGATAAAATTTATAAAATGTTTGTTGTTTCAATTTTTAATATGTTTTTGATTTTATATTAATAGTTAAGAAATACTCCATAAGCAACTTTTGATTTTCAAATGTCACTCAAAACTTTTTCGGAGTCCTCTTATAGAATTATCTATTTCATAATCAATTTTTAATATAATCATTTTTCAAATTAGTCACCAAAAATTTGTTTGATTATAGCTCAAGAAATAAGTGACAAAAGCAGAAACAACAACAATTCTAAACTCACTCTTAAAAGTTTGGGTGTTTTTGTCACATCTTAAAGTTTTTGGACCTAAGTAACCTTTTCGGATGAGAAAACTATTGCTCTGTATCGGTAATATAATACGTGAAGTCACTCTCAGGACACCATCCTGGAGACGCTATCTGGGACACCAGAAGACCAATCGACATATTTATTAATCAAACTATTTAAAACCTCAGTTTACACACTCAGGAATTGGTCTTTGCATTGAAAAGTCCAAGCAATTTCTCCAATCTTTAAAAACTATATATTATAAAATTCCATAACAATTATCCCATTAGTCTTCAGTTTCCACTTCATACACCCATTCCCCCCTCCCCCCCTCAAAAAAAAAAAAAAATATGGGCAGTCTACATCATGGACACAGTCAAATTTGAACCAAATTCCGGCTTTTGGGTTCGAAAACTTTCATCCTTATGTTACCCTGAGTAATATCCTGGTAAAAATGTATCATAAACAGAAGTAACGTGCAACGTTATATCAGTACTATTCAATTTAAAAAAATATATATATATGGGTAGTTTATAACATGAGCACGGTCAAAATTTAACCAAATTCCGACTTCCGGGTTAAAAATTTTCATGTTTATGTTTTTCAAAGTTGTAATGATAAAGCAGTGACGTCTAAAGTCATATTAGTAATATTTAAAAAAAAAAATGGTTTTCGACGAACAGGAGACACGTTTAGTTTAGTTAAGGAAGCAAAAGGGACTTTTTGGTTAAGTGTGAAAATGTCAGGATCAGCCCCAGTAAACACGACGGAAGTGAAGACTTTGAAGAAGAGATTGACTAATGAACACACATCACAACCTACCAATAAAGAAACTCAACTCAAAACTCTGTGTGTTTTCTTTTATTTTTCAAACTACAAATGCAATCTTTCCAGATTCTTTCAATCTTTTTACATAAGAAAATTTTCCCTCAAAACGTGCTCAAACCCTTCCAGGCTCCACAGACTCATCCTGGAATTTTCCTGATACAGAATTTTTACCTGGCTACTTCTTCAGGTAAGCACCTTTTGAGACTTTTCTCTTTTTGTTTTGATATCATGTTTTAAAGTTTACATTGCATATGAAACTCATCCTGGAATTTTCCTGATACAGAAATTATTTGTGTTTTATGAATCACCAGGGTGGCTTGATTTTGAGTCCTGTAAAATGCCCCTGAGGGCCTAAAAGTTAAAGGTGTGAAAAGGGGTGTCCTTGATTTTGATAGAACTTGGAGATTTACGATTGTTTCGCGATTTTTGGAGCTGATGGATTCGGTGGATTTCAATTTTGGAATTGAGGATGTTGGGATAGCAGTTTTACAGGAATCGTGGAACAGGGTGGCAATTCAAGCAGTGGACCTTGCTAGTGAAACAAGAGATGTGGTACTTGGAAAGAGTAGTTTTCAGGAATTTTCCAGTAGTGTTAATGAGTTAAATACCCTCTTCCATGCCTTGGGTCCCAGGAAAATTGAAGCTGCAATGGGTTTAAAATCTACTAAAGCTTTACTGGAGACCTTGAATGGTCAGCTGAGGAAAGCCTGTAAGATTATCAAAGATTACAAATCTGGAAGCCGGTTGCGTCTGTTGCTTCACTCAAACTCTGTGCTGTCAGAAATGCAGGATTTATCCAGGGAGATTGCCACGACCGTTGTGTCGTTTCAGCTTGTCAATCTCAGTATGACGCTGAACTTAAAGGCGATGATGAATCAGATTGTTGACAGTCTAAGGTCATTGGAGTTCCATTCAGCGGCTGCAACTGAAAAAATTGCTATGGAGATAGAGAAATCGATATCGCAGAGCGACAGAAATAGAGAGAATGCTGTGAATCTCCTGGAGAAGATTGCAGAAGCTGTTGGTGCTAGCGCTAATGCATCGCTAGTACAAAATGAGTTGGCGATTTTGAAGCAGGAAAAAGAAGAGATGGAAGCTCAAAAGAAGCAAGCAGAAGCACTTCAGTTGAATCAATTGATACAGTTATTGTATAATACAGAACTTGTTACAAGGCCACAAAATGAGGAAGTTCCTATCTATCACCAGCAATTCCCAATTGAATCGATAACATGCCCTTTGGCCAATGAGGTGATGACAGACCCCGTTGCAATTGTCTGTGGTCACAGCTTTGAGAGGCAGGCGATTCAGGAACACTTCAAGAGAGGCGAAACGAAGTGCCCCTCTTGCAGAGAGGAGCTGCCATCTCTTGATCTTACGCCAAATTTTAATCTTCGAAGCTCTATCGAAGAATGGAAGCAAAGGGAGATGGACTTGAAATTCCAAGCTGCAGTTGTTGAAATCAATTCCAATGATCATTCCCGGCAAAACAAGGCCTTGGAGGATATGCAAAGTCTTATGGAATTGGCTCGGTATGCAGCAAAAACTGATCAAGAATTCATTCCAAAGCTGGTGGAATTCTTAAAGGATAACAGGCTTAACGCCAAGGCCACGCTGAAATGCCTCTACTACCTAGCGAGATTCAGTGATGATCATAAGGTAAGCAAAGTTGAGATGGATAAATCCCATTTCCTTTTTAATTTTTCGCCTATTCTGACATTACAGTTGTTGCTCGAGAGTTGCAGGAGGCCATGGTTCAAGCAGGGGCGATTCGCCACACTGTGAAGCAGCTCTATAAAGCTGAAACAGAAGCTGATGCTCTTGAAGTTTTGCTGGAGCTATCCAAGAGAGAATCCCTTGGAGAGAAAATAGGGAAAACAAAAGACTGCATTCCTATTTTGGTTTCTTTGCTCCATAATGACGATCCAAATGTCTCAGTGAATGCTCACAGTGTGTTGCAGAATCTTTCCTCGAACACACACTTCGCTGTCAAGATGGCTGAAGCTGGATATTATCAACCATTTGTTGCTTGCTTCAATCAAGGTAAAATAGTTCACCTGATATGAATACTTTTCATCCAATTCACCCTTTATTCATTTTGATAGTCTTTTCTGGCAGGATCCCTAGAGACCAGGTCATTGATGGCGGTGGCCTTGACGAGTATGCAACTGAAGGAAAGTAGCATTGCAGTCTTGAAAGAGAGGCAATTTATACAAAATATAATCCAGCTGCTCTCTTCAAACTCGCCTGCTAGCAAATCGGCTTGCCTCAAATGCATCAACAAGTTCATAGCCTATCCGAGAATGTTAAATAGACTTCTATCAGATCCTGTGACCATACCCCTTCTGCTTGGCCTCATCTCAGTTGTCAGGTCTGATCCGCAATTGAAACAGCAAGCTGCTGAGATTCTTGCTTTGATGGTTGGAGCCTGTCAGCATCCTCAATTCCAGTTGTTTCAAGGCTTGCAGGAACTCCAATCCGAGCATAACATCAGTCTCTTTCTGCAGCTCGTAGCTAGTTCCGAACCTCAAGTGAAGATTCAGTTTCTGCACTTACTGGTGGAGCTCAGTTATAAATCAGAGAAAGCTCGGGACCTAATCCAATCAAATAACGACTCAGTCGCTCACCTCTTCTCTTCCCTAGATGGTAACCAACCAATAGTTAGAAGATGGGCATTGAAGCTCTTACATAGCATTTCTGAAGGCCATCCCAATGGGGTTCCACTCCCACCTTCCCCCGGCAAAGAAACTGCCATCAATACTCTAGCAGCTATTCTCACAAGCTCTCTAGACATTGAAGAAAGGTCCACTGCTTCTGGAATCATCAGCAGGCTTCCAAAAGACGATGATGTTGTTGATGAAGTACTTCGTAAATCAGAAGTATTGAAAGCCATTCATGAGGTGATTTGCAGCATGGATGGGGAACATTTTGGGATCAGTATACCTGCAAGCCAAGATGAATGTCTACTTGAGAATGCGCTCGCGGCACTTTTACACTTCACAGAACCCTCCAAGCCTGAACTTCAGAGGCAAGTGGGAAAGCTTCAATTGTATCCATCACTAATTAGAGTCCTCTCCTCAGGAAGCTCGATGGCCAAGCAGCGAGCAGCGACTGCACTTGCACAATTATCCCAATCCACCAGCCTGTCAGTCTCCAATGCAACCAGAATTGCAACTGAAACTAAGATCTCAAAGCCAATGCTTTTTCTGATGAAACTCTTGCCGGATATGTCTTTTTGCTGCTCTGACTCATCAGAACACCGGAGTTTATGTTCTGTTCATGGTGCTGCTTGTTCACCAAGAGAAACATTCTGCCTTGTCAAGGCGGACGCAGTAAAGCCATTGTTGAAAACCTTGAGTGACATAGAGACTGGTGTCGTGGAGGCTGCTCTTATGGCACTGGAAACGTTGCTAATAGACCACAGCACATTGTCTCCTGCCACGGCTGTTATTGTCGACAGCCAAGGCGTGACAGCCATTCTACAAGTCCTGGAAAAGGGATCCTTATCTGCAAAAACGAAAGCCCTGGATCTCTTCCAGAAGATCCTGAAGCATACACAGCTCACTGATCCCTTGTTTATGAAATCCGAAAGGATACTCATCCAGCTTCTCGACGATGATTCACTCAAAAAGAAAGTTGGTCTAGTTCTTAGGCAAATGAACATCATCCCAGATCAATCTTCCTATTTCTGAATTGGCCAGTAGAAACACACAACTTCACTCATTATTAGACAATCACTTATCCACAAAATTGATGTAGGACTAATCGTTTTCATCTGACAACGACACGTTCTTCCCGCTTACAATTCAGAAGCTGCAAATCAAGGGAAGTAGATATCAGAGTTCAGTAACCTACTAGTATGTGTAAATATTTCTGTGAATTCTTGATTGTGTTGGGGGTGGGGGGGTTTCGGAGTTCATTGGTTTAAACATGTAAAATAGTGTTAATTTACATAATTGGGAAGTTCAGCCTTGTTCTGAAGCTGCTGCTGCTAATGGGAATTAGAAGGGCAGATGAAGAAATCATCATATTCTTTAAATCCATGGCCAACTTCAAACATATTTAACAGAAGTAGTGGCTAGTGAGTTGAGATAGGAATAATATTAGCTGTGATTATTTATTCTTTTGGGTTGTAGATCACTTCATTTTGTACACAATTAACAGTTCTTGTATCATGGAAGGCAATAAATTTTTCATTCAAAATCTAAATCTGTCTTAGCAAGTCTTGTTTCCTGTGGATGTTTGTTTCTCTTTCGTCCATAAATTAGTACTTCTTTGGATCTGAGCTCAATAACCTTTCTTAAAGATGTTATATAATGTGTCTCGCGAACAAACTTTTTCTTGAAATTTCCAAATCAGGACATGTCTAATATTTACAATGCTATGGTAGTTTAAGGTTCGGGATAGTGTCGGTCAACCAATGAATGTGACTTGTAAGGTACAACAATTATTAGAAAATAATCGTGTTTGAGCAGTAACCAAAATGTTACAAATGGTCTAACCAGAGGAATAGAAATGATAGACATAGGAGCTCCTCTAAGTGTTCATTGAACAACGATAGGACAAATTTCATAAGAAATATGAAGACGTCCGGATAATAGAAAAACTAATTTCAGTAACCTTTCAGTTATTCTGTGTGATTGTGTAAATCTTTAGTTAAAGATTATTGGATAAGAATAATGAATCTTCAGTTAGTTATTCATCCTTATCTAATGATTTAAAACTTTTTACCTTAATTGGACATGTGAGAGAAACAAAAATTTATAGTAACCAGCCAATTTCGCTTGAAATTTGAGGCCTCTGCCTAACTGAAGAATTCAAAGATTTCAGTTTAATCCTATTCACAGCTAAACCAACCTCCAATATTTTCTCCTGGAAAAGCTGCATGAATTCCAACTGTTGCTTGAGATTGCAATGCTTCTATATTTAGGTTGCAAACTCTTTCTCCCCTGCCCTTTATAAACTAAAAACTCAATTACACATTCAAAATATAACAAAGATTTCATCAGTTTTTCTGGGAAAAAAAATGGCATTAAGGGCAACTGTAAGTACCCTTAAACATGTTACATCCTTTCTATTTGTATATTGTGTTGTCAAGTGATCATTGATAGTGATCTTGAAAAAAATTGCAGGGATATTGGAGATCAATGCTGAATCGTTTGGGCGGAAACCGCCCATTCGCAACAATGACTACTCCCAAAATGAAACAGTTTGCACAAAGTGCTGGCTCTGCTCAGGCAAATCAGTCTTACAACAAGTGAGTGATACAGTGTATGTCAAACATTTTCTTATCAAGCATTTAGAACTTTTGTTGTATGATATCCTTTCAATCGTTGCAGGTTTGCATTTACAGGAGAATTCGCACCAGTTTATATGGTTCTGGGAATGTTGATGGTGGCACTGACAATAGGGACACACACAGCAAAACAGCAATTGGCACATTGCCCTAACGTTAGCGTAAACAAGAAGAAAAGGAGATCCTTATCAGAGGTTGAGGAGCCTGATCATGCTGTCAGTTCGGCTGATAGATTTCTGAATAAATCCTTTCTGAGGAAGGTAGCTCACATCCAGGACAACAACCAGACTCTCCCTGATCCTACTCGCCCCAACCCTTTTACCAGGTAACTTTCATCTGATCTATAAATCTTTCATTACAAGATTCGTCTACTGCAAAAACTCTGATGGAGGTTAATGTTGCTGGAAACTGCAGCCCTCGAAAAGCAGAGACACTAAAGACTGCTGGAGTGAATCCAAGCCGCTCTTGAAGAAAAATTGATCATAACTTCTGTCAACTCTGAAATTTGTGGTTTCTTGAGTAGTAGCAATCCAGGATGGTGTCCAATTGTACATAGAACAGCCTCGATTAGTACTCTTTTTCCCTGTGATTATAGATTTTGTTATGGTATTAGTTACTAAATGAGAGCCTTTAGTCATCAGAATTCTGTGCTAGGCTCTCCAAATCCTTCTGTTATTGGATTTATCCTTCTAATAAAACAGACACAACTGCATTTGTATGATTCTGTAAATTACAAATAATTTCTTGTAAGAAAAAGGCAATGCATTGTATAATAAAAGTAACAATTTACATAAACAAAAGCATATTCAAAATAAATATTAACCTGTTTTTTGACAAAATTGTTGAATCCCCTTCAAACTAATAATCCTAGCAAGTATTTTTTATAGTTGAAACACTAAAGAAACTTGACTCAATTGAAGGGATGCCAACTCTAAGAGGACATTGTATCTTTCATAAACAATAGGTTTCTAATCTTCTTTTACTTGCAACTCTAAGTCGATGATACATCATTTAGAATGTAGATCTTGATATGTAGTATTATTTTTTAATCAGAATCATTTTGAGTACCTAGAAACAGTTACAACCTCCTTAAAGGCTTAAACAATCCTCCAACAAGTATACATCTAATATAGATGAGAGAGATCATGAAACTCATGCATGTAAGCACAAACCAAGAGATTAAATTTCCCAGATCCTAGAGTTTCAGAAAGTGTAATAAAATCATGTATTTAAACATAAAGAATGAAATACTCACACAGCTTCCCACATCACTTTTCTGGAGAAAACAACGAAATATCCATCAAAGATTCAGATTTTCGGCAACTGTTTCTGCTTTCTTCTTTGTGTTATCAGCAAGATCAAGCAATCTTGGCAACCAGGGAAATTTCTCTATTTAAGTCATCATCATCGTGCATTGTGATATCAAATAAATACCTTTTCCAGCATTGTCAACTAGATTTTTCTAAGTACTTGTGATATCCTTACCAAGGACTTAAAAACTTGTTTGCATTAGTTAGACGTTAGATATTTTAATGAACTACATCCGATAATTTATAACAAGAAGTGAAATCTTAACAAACAAAATGGAAGGTGAATTTAGAGCTTTCAGTTTCCTCTTACCAACATGTAAACAAGCGCCTTTCTAAATTTGGGTTGCAGGCAGCTCTCCTCTATATAAACTAAACCTCTCAATCATACACTCAATTCAACACTCACAATTCATTAAAAGAGTTTCATCAGTTTTAAGTAATCCAGGGAATATGGCATTCAGAGCAACTGTAAGTACTTGGAACAAGTTCATCTCTGCCATTTGCATTTAGTGTTGTGATCTTGACAATAAACAAAATTGCAGGGTTACTGGAGATCAATCTTCAACCGTTCGCGTGAAAACCGGCCATATACAACATCAACTACTCCCAAGATGAAACTCTTCGCTCAAACTACTGACTCAGCTGAAGCAAATCGACCTTACAACAAGTATATAATACAATATATATTAAAATTCTTCTCAAACATTTTGAGCTTATGCTATATGATTGAAAATTTTTATATGCAGATGGTCTAATTTTTTTGAACTCCGAACCAAGTTTCCTCGTGTTGAAGAAACTACAACATTCTCACATTAAGAAATATAAGAATGTACACAGGAGAGAATGACTAATATATGATATCTTTCAATCATTTCAGGTTCGCATTGACAGGAGAACTTTTACCATTGTATATGGTTCTGGCAATGATGATTTGGGCAGCCGGAATAGGGACACACACAGCTTTTAAGCAATTAGAACACTGTCCAAATGTTAGTGCCAGCAAGAAGAAGAGGACCTCCATACTGGAAGTGGAAGATCCTGACTTTATCATCAGTTCAGCTCACAGATATATCAACAAATCGGTCCTGAGGAGGGTGTATCGCAACCTGAAACAGAATTGGAGTACTCTTCCATATCCTACCCGCACAATCCCTTTTACCAGGTTTGTAACTTTCACAAACTACTCTATCACTCTTCCACCACAAAATTCTCCAGAAAAATACTAAAGGAAATTTACATTATTGGGAGCTGCAGCACTCAAAATGAAGAAACACTAAAGGCAGCCAGAGTGAATCCAAGCCACCTCTGAGTAGAAAAATCAATGAGAAGATCTGTCAAATATGAAATATAAGATCTGTAAAGATCTATAAAATCCATGATGGTATGTGTCAAAGAGTAGATAGAGCAGCCTCAACTTAACTTATTTCAGTTTTACTGTTTGTTTACCTTTTGTAATGATAATTTAACACTCTTATTAGATGAGAGCCCATAGCCGTGAGAGTTACGAGTTAGGGTCCTAATCCTTCTGTTATAGTGTTATACTGTTATTGGGAATTTATACTTATAATAAAACAGTCACCACTATATTTGTGTTATTGGGTAAATTACATAGCATTCTTTTTTTTCTTTGGATAAGTAATAATGCATCAAAAGAAAAAAGAAAGAATGTACAAGGCCTAAAAAAGGCGGCCATCCTACCTACGATAGACCCTGGGTTAGGAGACAAAAAACGAAAGTATAATCTATCCAAAGAGATTCCTCTTGTTTGACAATCTAAACAAGCGGAATAACCAAAATACACAGAGAGTTCATCAAGCCAATAGTGCAGCGAAGAAATAATATAGATTCACTCGCCTTTCTCAGGACAAGCTCCTGGATTAGGCACGATTGAGGTATACACACAACAAAGAGAGAATTTATAAGTTCCCAAAAATACATAATGGAAGTCCCCATCTATGAGCAAGTTGCCTGTTATCCCCTGACTTCTTAACTCTCCTAAGCTCCATAGCTTTATCTCTCACTTCGTATCTAATAAGATTGAAGATGGAGTGGGCATCTTGAGCATCCCCACCAAACACCCTATTATTTCTCTCCCTCCAAATCCAATAGATTGTAGCACCCAAGCACAATTTACCCAACACATGCTTAGGTTTATTTTTCCGCCAATTGTTGGATAAGGCCTGAGTATAATCCTTCCAAGGAATGCATCTATAGCCAATTGACACCATCTCAAGAGTGCGGCTCCAAATGGATTGAGTGAAAGCACATGAGAAGAATAAATGGTCAAAAGTTTCTTTGGCCCTACTACAAAAGCAACACATGGAGTTATGAATTAGGCCATACAATTCCAATTTGTCTTTCGTATCGAGTCTCCCGTGAATAGCCATCCAAAGAATGAAAGCATGCCTTGGGATAGCTTTCTTAAACCACACAATATGATGCCACTCAACTTGATCTTTCTTCCTTCTAATCACATGCCAAGCCGAATTTATTGAGAAACCTTTGCGTGGGGAAGGCAACCAAATAACCTTATCTTCCTCCATAGAAGGGTTGCAATCAATTGTGTCTTCCACTTCCAAAAAATCCCAAGAATTTGCACCCAGCCAACGCCACTCCCCTTGGCAAATAACCTCATTCACTCTAGCATTCTTAGGTAGCCCAGAATCATAAATAATACGGGGGCCATATATACCTTTGCATAATCAGGCCATAAGGATGCCAATTATAGTGCCACAAGTTCGTACATCTCCCATCCCCCACCATATACTTAATATGAGGCCTAATGGACTCCCTCAACTTAAGGATGCTCCGCCAAGCCCACGAGCAATCATTAGGAATTGGAATTTCCCAAATGTTCATATCCCTGAGAAGGTAGGCTTTAACCCAAGAAATCCAACCTGAATTGGATTTAGTTTGAACAAGCTTCCAAGCATGTCTCATCATAGCCGCCTTATTCCATTCTTTGGTTCTCATGATACCCAAACCCCCCTCGTCCCTTGGTACACATACGTCATCCCAAGCAATTTTGGCTTTAGATTTCTTTAAATCTGGACCGGACCAGAGAAAAGCCCTCAAGTAAGCCTTAACTTCCTTTTGAACTTTGGAAGGAAGAATAAAGTAGGAAGACCAATACACTTGAATACTCTAAAGAATAGCCTTACTGAGCATAAACCTACCATCATTCTTGTATGTAAATTCACTACATTTTAGGGCTGCTTTGATCTATTGCAAGACCAAAACTAAAGCAATAACCTGTTTTTGAATGCTGCTGTTAAAAAAATCAATCCATCATCAAAGAGTGTGGTCAGTTCAAATCAAGTAACAAAAGTGTATTGAAAAGTAAATAGCAAAACAAGGGAAATATTTTTATTACTAGGAATGTTATATGACTGGTAAGATAGATTACCTTGAAGATTACTGAGAATCTTGTTAAAAATGTGTTTGGTTAGATAAGGTTAAATTTGTGGGTATGTTATATTAATATGTTTGGTTGGAAGGAATAAAATATTACTGGAGTATTTTTTTACTAAATTGCCCTTATAATATAATACTATTATAATAATATTATTATTATTATTTATTTGTATTTTATCTCCTCCCCCCCC
>WYDK02000008.1:1931421-1942396 GCA_009867345.2 Toxicodendron radicans
GATTAGAATTGATTAATTGATTATAATTGATCAATAGATTATAATTGATCAATTGATTATAATTGATTAATAGATTAGAATTGATTAATTTATTAGAATTGATTAATTGGTTAATTTATTAGAATTGATAAATTGATTCATTGATTGCAATTGATTAATTGATTAGAATGAGAATTGATGAATTTATTATAATTGATCAATTGATTATAATTGATTAATTGATTGAAATTGTTTAGAATGAAAATTGATTAATTGATTGAAATTGATTAGAATGAAAATTGATTAATTGATTAGAATTGATTAATTGATTACAATTGATTATTTGATTAATTGATTAGGATGAGAATTGAGTAATTGATCGGAATTGATTATAATTGAGCAATTGATTGTAATTGGTTAATTGATTAAAATTGATCAGTTGATTATAATTGATTAATTGATTAGAATTGATTAATTGAACAAATATTTTTATTTTTTTTAATTAATTTTAACTTTTTTTTAATGTTTTTTATTTTTTAATTATTTTTTAAATTTTCGTGCCATACCGTACCAATCTGCATGCCTTGTTTCACAATCCAAGCCCGGCCCGGCTTGAAGTGAACCTTGCCATACCGTGTCAAAAATCATGTCGTGGGCCGACCCGATCCATTGACACCTCTACTCATAACCACTACCATAAAACTCCCAAATAGACCCTAAAGGGGCGGATATCTAACAGGAAGTATGTATTACATATGAAAGTAAAGTGAAATTCAATACATAACGTGACTTGAAGCCTAAGGCAATGGTCACCTATAATCCTAGCTGCGACCATCACTGGACAAGGCATTCAATCCATATGGAGAAACACGAAACCAATTATTAAATCAATTTTTTTTCTTAAAAAATCTATTTGCACATTCAGCTTTGTTAAAAGATGTGAAATGGGTCATGTTACGGTTAAGTACATTTTCGCAGGGCCAACCCGGCATACAACCCATTAAGGATTGGACTGCCTCCGATCAGGCTATGGCACCTCTAATCAACGGTTTTCCACAATTGTTTAGGTAGTTTGTACTTCTTAAAAGCTAATTACCATATGATGCTTATTATTTGTTGGTTTTGTGAATTCTAATGTTTGTCTGCTCCTTTTTTTTTGGTTGCCATTGACAGGAATCATGGTTAATGTGCTTAATGGCATTTCATCTTCTGTTGCTGATAATAGACTTGAAGAAGGTTGATCCTGAGAAGCTTTTTGTACATGAGAATTCTCAAGTACATCCATAGGTTTTTAAAATGCTTAACTCCACGCCAAGAAATACATCAATAAAATTTTATAATTTATCAACGAGAAAATTTCAGAGAACTTTTATGGTTAGTGTTGTATACATATAAACAACTTTTTTAACTTACCAACATGTCAGCAGCATCCGCATAGATATTTTACATGACATACATTCAAAAGCAAAACATTACATTGCTGGAAAGTTTGGCATCATATTTTCAACTTTTATATATGAACTGAATATAGTTAGGGTTGATAGATAAGTTGGAATATTTAGTGTTCTTTGGCCACTTGCTATCTGGAATATTGACAGCAATTTTTCTGGCAACTTTAGTGAAAGGAGAATCAATTCTACGCCCCTTTATTTATCCATCTGTAAAATTATTCATCCTTTTTATTTATCTGGTTCAGATTCTTCTGTGTCTCAAGCGATGGAATGCAACATAGAAAGGGTACCGATCAATCGAGAAACGATACTCATAATGCGTCCTTTGAATTTAACTGTTCAGGTCTCCAGGATTTCCTCCAGGGTGACCCATGAAGAACTCAATACCTTCTTCTCATATTGTGGAACTGTCAACAAAATCCAGCTCTATAGGTAAACATAACTTTCCTTAATGCAAAAATCCAGACTCTGACCTATAGCTAACAAGATAAAATTCTTGCTAGCGGGAGTTAAAAGTCTGGATTTTGGAAAAATTAGGATGTTCACAAGAGAGAGGAACTGTTTATTTATTTGATCATATTCTCGCAGCAATAAAGACAAATCACAGACGGCTCTAGTGACATTCGCACAGCCATATGCATTTCAAACTGCACTTCTCCTTGATGTAAGCAAGAAAGGATCAGTCTTATTGTATTACAATCAAGATTCTCTTCTGATCTGATCTGATCTGATCTTTATCTGAGTGGTAATCTCAGTAATGTTTATGTCACTTGTTTTTAGGAAGCTGCTTTTGGTGGGCAAAAAATTCGCATCTCGCCTGCAAAGGATTCAGCAAATTCTCCCAGTCCAGCCAATCTGACTAATGAGACCAAGAAGGTAAGCTGCTCTCTTTAACAATACAAGATAGAGGAGAAAACACTTCCAAGTTATTGAAGCATCAGAATTAGATTGTCTTCTGAAGTTATATCAATCTCGTAGAAATTAAGGTTTATCATCTCTTTCTAGTTCTTGAACTGGTTATTATAATTTATTTGGTTCTGAAATTTTCTCAGTTCGTGCCAAACAGAGTCTTCACTTACTAACCTCTGAGTTATCAACCGTAAATACTAATATAAATTATTCAATGCCAAGAATAATAGAGAAAAAATAGTGTTATTCTCTACTTTGATACCATGATAGAAAAAACTATCCAAAATAAATCTATCAAGCGAGAGATCGAAGAAGCTCTAATACCATATTAGAAAACAAGCTAAGATAGGAGAAAGTAGGGTTGAATGTCGATTAGACTAGTATTAAACTGAACCATGAGTTACACTAAATGAGTGTAAAGTAATACAAGACAGAAAATTTTGACTATACAAGATAATTAAAATGAACACAAGGTAATCTGTCGATATAAGGTAAGGCAATATACCTTAACAGACTAACAGTGATATCCATCAAAATATATGTTGTGTGCACGATCATGCTTTGTAAATATTTTATAAGCTGGCAAAAAAAATGGTGCACGCCCTGTTGATTAGTGATTCAATTGCTAACTCTATGTTTCCTATGATTCTATCAAAGTTATTTCAATAAACTTTAGCTCTTCTAAACAAGGCATAAATAATGAGTTCCATATTTGTACAGAAATGCGAAAACCAAGGATTTATTCCAGTAATACATGCTGAAATGCAAGCTATTGCTTCAAAAGGGGTTGAAGTGTTGAACAAAACCAGAGGGGAGCTAGAGGAAAACTACAAGCTCTCAGAGAAAGGTAGAGCTATGATACACCAGACAAAATCACTGGTTTCCGCAGCTGAGCAGGCTGCAGAACATGTTGGTTCTAAAATACTTAACAATGATTATGTAACCAAAGGTGGATATTGGTTGTCTAGTGCAATTGACATGGCCTCCAAGTGTGCCGCAGAATTAGGCACTAAAAGGAAGGATAACCCTAATTCTAGAAAGAAGAAATGAAGCTTGTTGTGTTGCTCCTATTTCTAATATTTGGTAGATCAGCATAATCGTTCTAATATTTACCAGACCAAATCTTATTACACGTGGTTAATGTAAAATATTTCGAAGCATGTATATAGGCTTATTATGTAAGTGATTGCAGTTATATTGACAAGTGTGACCTTATGTATCTTATGTTATGAACTAATTATATTGGGATGAGTGTTTCACGTCTAAATTTGACTGCCAAATAAAATTAAATGAGCAATAGCTGGCTAGGTAGTTGATTATAAGTGAATTGAAAATGGTATTGGTGTCAATACTTATCCATAATTAAAATTTCTCTGAACATATATTATGAATTTATGAAAAGAAAACAATTTCCACAGGGACTAAGATTTTCTGTCAAAATTTTCAAACAAGCATATAATACATAATACTATGTACAGATTGCTTATAAAGCTAAGATATCAACTTCAAATCCCAATAGAAGACTGTAACCGGTTTCAGGAGAACATCTGTGGACACCATAGTAATAGTCAGATGTTGTGGAATGATGTTTTTCCTACCATTAAAGTGGTGTTGAAATATTAGAAATTACTAGATTTTTTGTCTTCTTACTTTTTCTTTATTCCTAAAATATATGAATTATTATGTCAGCAAGTAAGAAATATTTAGATTCATGGAATGATCTATGATCTATAAAATATAAAAATTTCGAACTGCAAACAAACTAAGATCATGGCAAAATATTATATAGAAATCAAACTAAGATTAAAACAACATTACATCAAAATCTTTAATCCAAAAGTCCCAACACAATTAAGGAAAAAAAAATGAAAATTACCCAAATAACCCTAAGCAGTAAGAACCACCGTGCCACCAGCCTCCTTAATCTTCTTCTCAGCCGTCTTCGACACCAGCTTCGCCTTGACGACGACTGGCTTGTTCTCCGGCAAAACCCCTTTCCCCAAAACCTTAAAGTAACCGAACTGCGTGACATCAATCAATGGCACACTGTCTTTGCCTGCCTTCTCTTTTACATCTTCCGGAACCATCGACCAGAGCTTGTCTATATTGACTATGGGGCAGTAGAACTTGTTGCGGAGCTTGTGGAAATACCTCATACCCACTTTACCAAAATACCCTGGGTGGTACTTGTCGAAGAGGATCCGGTGGTGGTGCATGCCTCCGGCGTTTCCGCGACCTCCGGGGTGTTTCCGGTGTTTCCCGATTCGGCCGTGGCCGGCGCTCACGTGGCCCCTCTTCTTGCGGTTTTTCTTGAATCGGGTCGTCATTTTTTGGGAGGTCTCAGGATTGGGGGAGTTGATTGGAGGGCGGAGAAAGGTGAAGGAAAGAGAACGAGGAAATTTATGTGGTGGGGCGGCTAGGGTTTTCGAGATTTTGTTAATGGGCTTTCAAGTTGGGCCTGTAATGCTTCTATAGGCCCAACAATCTTCCCATGACATATTACAAATTAACGTGTATAAAAGGTTGAGCCGTTTAGGGTCCGTTTGGTACGGTATATTCAAATAGAGCTTATAGAAGAGTTTATGAAAAAAAAGTTAGTTTTTTTTGTTAGAAAAATATAAAAGAGTTTTTTAATTTTAATTTATCAGAATTTTTTTAATATATTAGAATAAATAAAGTCAAATAATGTAAAATAGAATAAAGATATTTTTTAAAATTTCAAATTTTGAACTTCTATCATAAATCATAAAATAGCTTATTTTAATCTTATAAACACTTTTGAAATTTTACATAATAATACATTTTAAAAGTGCTTATGGAATATGAAATAAATTGTTTTACGGTTAGGTTAGGTTTCTCCCATAAGCTTATTTTGAGCTTATTTAAAGTGTTAAAAATTTTAAAAATTTCCTTGTTTTATTTTATAAAATTGACTTGATTTATTCTTGTGTATTGAAGCCATTTTTAGTAAATTCATACTAGAAAACTATTTTATATTTTCCATGTCAAACAACTAGTAACTTTTTCATAAAAGCTACATTTTCATAAGCTCTACACCAATAAACTCTTTTTTTTTTAAAACTCTACTCAAGTAAGCCGTATCAAACAAACCCAAGGGTTGGGTTATATCAACCTACAATTTTGATTTAAACTTTTAAGTGATGTTATTTAAGCCCCACTAAATTTCTTTGTAAGTCCCGTTTATAAATAAAATGGATTTAAGTATTTTATTCTTTTAATAATAATATTTTTTATTATTAAAATACCCCTTTTCTACTTCTCTTTTCTTCCAAAATTTCTTTTTGTTTTCTTTATCTCTTCACTTCTTGCTCACCATCTCCCAACTTGAGTTTTATCTTAAATTCATCTTAAAAGTAATATTAAAGAAACAAAATAATATTCACAATTAAAACCATTAATATAGATGGATCAAAATGCAAAAAAATTGCTTTACTTGTTGTTTAAAAAACCTATAATTCTTTTACTCAAGTTCTTCGTTACATATTGTTGTGCATGGATTTTTGTTGCAAGAGAATAGAAAATAACTCACACCTCATGAAGCTCGACGCCAGATATAGCCTGTGTCATTTGAAGCTCGACCTAGTTGTAGTTCGCACAGAAATAGAGCTTGACAAATTTGAAGCTTGTGGCGACCTGCTTAGTAGTTATCCAAAAGTTGGGAAATAAAATTATCCCATGATATCTCGGAGGAGATTATCTTAGAATCCGATTAACCCGCAATTCATGAGATACATTCCAAATGCAATCACAATCTCGGATTTGAAGGACTTACCTTTAGAAAGTCTCATGTATAAATACCCCCACAAAACACAATGTAAGGGGTTGAGAGAATTTGTGAGCAACTTGAGAGAAAGAAATTTTCAAATCATTAATAAGAAAAACAGTGGACGTAGGCTTGAGAGTTAACTTGCCGAACCACTTTAAAAATTTGTTTGAGTTTGTCATTATTTAATTCTTTGTTGATTATTTTTAATCACACCCACATCCGTTCCGATTCCGTCAAGGTCAATTAGATCTTTCTTATTGGTATAATTTTCTGCATCAACATTTTGGCACTAGAAGGAGGGTCCCCGACAAGCTCTTTTATTCCCAACAAGAATCGTTTGCGCTAGTAATCTCAAGTTATTTGACAACCCAATGGCCAGTACCAGAGCATCCAAACCGTTACTAGAAACCAAGATAACGTGAATGCTATTCATTAGGAGGTGAATCAAAGTCGCCTACCACCTGTGCCGCCCCAACAGGTCGTCGAAAACCAGGGGGCTGGAACTTCCAACCTAGAAAACGATCAGTTATTTGATATGATTAGGTCGTTGACTAATGTTGTACAGGTGATGCAGCATGGTATGACAGGTTTAATGAAGGCGCAACTAGAAAATCCGAATCCTGATCAACTGGTCTTTATTGAGTCTACCCCAACTAGGGAAAATATGCCTTTAGGCGACCAATCTGGCTCATCAGCGACCAGAGGCGCTCTCTAACCTCGTCGTGAAACAACACGTTTTGGCATCAACTATGAAGCTCGCGACCCGGCTAATCTTGGAAGGCGACCAGGGAAACAACCAGTGGTGGAAAATGTTGATAATGCCAGCCAAGAAAATGCTTGCCTTGAACGATGAAAGATTCAGGACCAGCGTGCCGGTTAGGGATAGGCATGGGGCGGGTTGGGTGCAAGTGCATGGTCCCCCGCCCCCTATACCCACCCCCACACCTGACCCACACTCAGGAACGGGTTTGACAAAGAACCCCGCACCCGCCCCATGGGGGAGGGGAGACCCCTACACCCGTCCCGCCTCGCTCTGCTCAACGGGGTTTTATCGAAAGAGGTAATAATAAAATGTAATAACAAATGTATTACAATGTTATATTTAATCAGACATGGTTATTCAAATTAAATATGAATTAGGTTGGGAAAACAACTTTTCAATTATTCACATTTTTGTGGATAAGGTAAACAATTTGACTAGTGTAGTAATTACAAAAATATGATCTAATTTTACCATATGAATAGAATTCAATGAACAATTTCAAACAAATACACTTTTACATTGAAAAACTTAATTAGAATTATAGTATTATTAGTTTATTATATTTTGTGGAGGGTAGGGTCCAATACTATCCCCGCACCCGCCCCGCATCCTTAGTGCCGGTTTTAACCCACGCCCAAGACAGACTCGTCCTTCACAGGCATGCCAATCGAGTGATAACAATCAATGTTCCGATTTTGACCAATGTCATAGGCAGGAAACTGAGGAATATGATAATACATATTACCTTAGCCATCATGATTCCACCTCACGCACCAGTGCGCATAGCATGCTATTGCCTTCCGCCGATCTCAGAACTCATCTTATTGAACAACGGGCAAATAGAGCCCGAGCATAGAACATTCCCGACAATAAAGAATTAGATCGAGTGCAGAGAATGCTCGGTGACATTAGAGCCGCATGGACCATCAGGCAGACGGAATAATTAGTTCTCCGTTTTTGGAAAAAAGTCCGCCAGACACCGCTCCCTCAAGGATTTAGAGCGCCAGATAATAAGTTCGATGGGAATGGTGAACCTAAAGATCTCCTAGATGCTTTTAATGATCCGAAGTAGTTACATCAGGTCTCCGACTTGGCGAAGTGTCGCTGCTTTGCCATAACACTAGTGGGAGACATCAAGAAGTGGTATAAAAGACTTGAGCCGGGATCGATGCACTCATGGCAACAGCTCACATCGTTGCTCCTACAACAATTCCAATTGAGAAGACAATTTGCCATGCCTCTTAACTATCTGAGTAATATTCACCAAGAGAAAAAAGGAATCATTGACTTCGTATCTAAGAAGGTTCTAGAATGAACAAACCAAGGTGGCCAATAATTCGGAATAGTCAATTTGAAAATTATTGATTGTAGGAATCAAGTCTTAAACCGATTTGCGTAAGGAGTTGTAGAGAGAAGACCATGAAAGTTTCATCCAGTTTTACTAGATGGCTGCTAAACATTAGCGGGTTGAAGGCTCGCTAGAAGCCTTAGCCGGTGGCACCTCGGGCAATGCTCCCGAACAACAACATGACCGCTTGACAAATAGAAAGAGAGGCCAAGATCAGGGTGACAGGGATCGGTACCGATTCTAGAAAAAACCAAGAGAAGATTTCCACTGGGAGAAAGAGTGTGACGCCCCGTGTCATGGGGTATGTGGTTTAAAGTTATCTTATTGGAAATTGGGGTTAAATTGCAAGAATTGGAAGTTGACGGGAGGCTTGTGTAAGGAAATGAAATCTGAAGGACTAAAAGATAATTTTTTAGACTAGTATATAACGGAGAGATATGGAGAAATTCTCTCATTTGCTTTATTATTCACGTTGGGAGGAAAATTGTAGAGAGAGAGTGTGTCAAGGCTAGAGAGAGAAAGTGCATATTGGGAGGAATTGAGTATAGATCCGGTAAATTAGTAAGATTTTACTTTCATTCATGCCTCCATACCATCCATTTCATATTGTATTGTGAATTTGTGAAGAAATTGAAATTTGGTAAATTTTGGGATTTAGGTGAAGAAGAGAAAAGATTCGAGTTCTTGAGTTAGATTTGCGTAAAAGGTGAGTGCAATATTATAATTGTTGCATTGAATTATGTTTTTGAAAACTTCATTGATGTTGCATTTGGTTGCGTGTCAATTTGGATGGTTTTGATGTAGTTGAATTGTGTAAATTGAAGTGGTTTTGGGTTATAAGTATAAGAGAGGCTTAGTATGGGAATTGTGGTAGGAAAATGTGATGATTGTGAGTGAATTAGAGAAGATCCGTGCGGTGACACTTTGTGTTCTTTATTGTCGTCGCGGCGAAGTTGAAGATTATGAGCTTCGCCTAGGCGATAATAGAGTGTCGCCACGACAAAGTTCGTTAATGAATAGAAGACGTTATTTTCTCCAGAACATCGCCACAACGAAGGAGTGTGGCCGCAGCGACAAATTCTCGGGTTTGAAGGCACTTTGGGGGTGTAAGTGCAAGGTTTGAAACTTATCAAGTAGACATGGGTATAAGTGCAATAATTTAAAGCTCAAGGGACCTAAGTGTAATATTAAAAAACTATAGGGGGTAAATTGAAAGACTGAAAAATTTAAGGGACTAATCTATAATGATGAAAAAGTTGAGGGGGCAAACTGATATTTTCTCATCAGGGACTAAATTGATATTTTATATGGGGAAATGCCCATCTCATGTTGTGTATATTTATATGTGTGCGTATTATATACGTTTATGCATTGTGTATGTGATGATGTGTAAATGTAAGGATGAGATTGGGTAGAGTTGAGTACGGGGACTGATGACTAGCCGAGTGTGGTTGAGGATGCTCCATATTATCGTAGGGTGATAGTGCCCATCGGGACAGGATGAACATCTGTGAGCTCTAGACTTATCCATATGTGTACCTCGGATTGTATCTACCTATGCTTGAGAGCGCTAAGGGATACTATAGAGTCTACCTATGCCTGAGAGTGTTGGGGACTACCGCGTGGGGATTGTATCTACCTATGCCTAAAAGCGCTGGGGGATCTTCCACGAGTGATTGAGTGGGCTGCATCTACCTTTGCCTGAGAGCGTTGGGGGAGCTCCCACAAGATGACTTGAGACGAGGCTAATCGGATGATTATTGGCGAGATTCCTATCGGAGTGATTAGGGTAGAAACCGGAGTTATTTCCGATTCCACATGGACATTGGTGTTAGTGTAGGTGCCATATAGCCAATCATGTTGTAAATTGACTATTTGTAAAAACATATTAATATTTATAATAAAGAGGTTTTTTCTCTATCATACCCTACGTACATACGATTGTATCAATGATATATGTCCTTAGAGTGGTTGAATCATGATGAGGGTATCAAGTGCTTAAAATCTTGATAGTGAGGACCATATGATCACATATGATGGTCATTCTAAAAACATCCATAGCCTCAATATTGTTCTGAATTAAGGGGACATATAATATGTTAAGACTATCATCGTGTTAAACAACCCTATCAAAAGACAGGGACATATCTCACTTGTTGAGGTTATTTGGTGATGATAACTTGGTGTGACACATGGGTGTTTGCTTTATGAGCAAGTCCACTTGGCTGACCCACCAAGAGGATTCCATATAGATAGTAACTGTAGTGTCTATGGAAAAAAGTTCTCTAACTAATTGTGGTGCATGTGATCATTTGACTTGAGATCACCAGAGTGTCGTGTGTGAATATTGACATAGTTTGACGCTAGCGTAACGATTAGGGTTATCAATACAGTAGTGATTAGCTATGTCGAGAAGCACATTATGGCTATGTTGGATTGACATTGGATTCATCACTCCTAGTTACGCGAGAAGTTATCTCATAGAGGTATTCGATAAATGACAATGACTGCAAAATTTGTGGCCACATTGGAATTGAGTTGTCGCTCAAATCCAATTTTATTTGGTTGTTAGTCTGATGATCGGATACGTACATGTCAAGGTAAATTATTGAAGTTGAAACTATTTATGTACTTCAAGCCTTGATGAGATAACATGTGACACCCCATGTCACGGTGTAATTGTTTGGAGTTTATTTAATTGCTTTTGGGGTGTAAACTGCAGGAAATGGAAAGCATGG
>WYDK02000008.1:1942496-1960375 GCA_009867345.2 Toxicodendron radicans
TGACAGGTCTCAAAACTTGCATCTACACCCCCAAAATCCTTCTAAGGGTTGTCGCCTCGGCGACATCCCTTTTTGTCGCCCCGGCATCACAAACCCCAGAGTTCGTTGCTGCGGCGACACTCCATTGTCGCCTCGGCGACAAACATTCTAGAATATTCTTCTCTTCTTTACATGAACGTCGCTGCGGCGACATCGCAAATCACAAACTTCGTCGCGGCGACATTCCATTGTCGCCTCAACGACAACCAAGAACACGAGCGTAGTCGTGGCGACATACCATTGTCGCCTCGGCGATATTCAAAACATGAACTTTGCCGCAGCGACATTCCATTGTCGTCGCGGCGACAATCTGGGTTTTTCAGATAGTCTCCTACGGATTTCCCACAATTTACTCCTAATCAACCCATTTTCCTACCACAACACTCATACTAAGTCTCCCTTATGCTTATAACCCAAAATCACTTCTATTTACACAATTAACTACCTTAATTTAATTTCAATATTCCCTATTTTCCAACCCTCAACTAAACGATGGAGAAACACAATAATAACAAAATTGAAGCATAAATGGGAGTATGTTCTTACCAATTAGCCGAATTTTAGCTCAATTTCATCAAATCTTCACTTTCTCTCTCTAGCTCATTCTCTCTCTCTCTAAAACTTTCTCTCCCTCTCGTTCTTCCTTTCTCAAATGAGAGAATTCCTCTCCTTTTATACTAATCTTGGCCAAATTCCATTTGGCCCACAACAATTCAATTCTTTACACTTTACTCCCACAAACTTTGGATTTCTCACAGAAGCCTCCTCCAAGCTTTAATTTTCTGTAATTTCACCCTAAATTCAAAAAGATTAGCCCCCAATCATTTATCCCGTGACACGGGGTGTCACAGTTCTTCTATAATTTATTTTGTCATGAAAAACTTAATGGTAAGAAGATTTTTATTCCCTTTACATGACGTTAAATAACAAGAAGAGCTAAAGATATAGACCTGGAGGTATAATATAAGAATAAAAATCCATCATAAAATTTTTAAATCACGAAAACCCCTATTGTTAATAAACTGTTAATGAATTTATTAAAATTTATTCTGTTATAAGTTAGTTAATATTATCAAATTATTCTCTTATCGTTTATTTTAACACATAATACTTAATAAGAAAGAAATTTCTATTATTTTCAAAATCTCGAGAGAATTTTTGTTATTTTATAATACATTAGGAGAATTAATGGTCATTAATCCTTTTAATCCTATTGAACTTTATTGTTTTAGGTAAGGTTACCCAATTTGCAACTACACCTTTTATTGTAGAGTTGGTGGTGGGTCGTGTCATACCTAAATTTTCACGACTTGTTGTACCGTGGGTCGTGTCGTGCCAAGATTCACGACAATTCGTGTCATGTCATATTGTGTCGGATCACGAAATTTGAAGGTTCACGACACGACCTGCTATATACAATGTCCTGCCCCATGCTGTGCTGGACTTATTAATTTTTTATTATTTTTAAATATTTTGTATAATGTCATGTCTGTCCATAGGCCGCTTTTTAAGGTCCAAACACGACGCGGATGCTAGTCAGTCATGTCGTATCTTGACTTTTTTCATTTCGTGCCATACCATGTATTTGACCGGCACGGTCCACCACCACCTCAATTGGACCGTTAGCGGTCAAGTCCAAGAATTGATTATTAAATTAGGCAAACATCCGGCGGTGTCGTTGGCGTGATGGGCTCAGATGTGTTGTGAGTATAAATACAGTAAAAATTATTGACCCAAAATGGAATAAAATTTCACTTTGAAAAACGCCAAAAATGAGCCATCCCTATGCTCCCAGAGATCTGAATCTTGAAGATTACGTCCCCAACTTCCTCTCTCAGTCCACCATTCTTGCTGTCTATGGCATTGCCTCTCTCCTTGTCGTTTTCCTCATTTGGGTTTTCTCTGGTTTGCCTCCTCTCTCGTTGCTTTACTTGCTACTGTTTTTAGATTTTTTATTTTGGCCTTGTAATTTCATTAAATGATAATTATGTTTTGAATTTGTTATACACTTGAGTTGTTTGATTTTCGGCTCCGTTTTCAAATGTATTGGGAGATTGGAATAAATAATAAAGTGGCTACTTCAGTTGGTTTGGATCTGTTGGAATTGTACGGGAGGTCTTGAAATTGAATGTGCTAACACTAGGCGGGGAGGGATTTGATTTAAATTAGTAAGTTTGAAAAAATTGAAAGAAAGTTGGAGTGAATGACCTCTTCTGGTAATTTAATATTTAGTTGGTCGTATCTTTTGGAGTTGTACAAGAGGTCTTGAGATTGAATTGTGCTCGAGCGAGCTCGGATGGGTTTGACTTAAACTTGTAAGTTTGAAACAATTAAGAAACTTGGCTCTATAATTTTATTATCCGGCCGGACATTACCTATTTTGGTACCGTTGATGGTCTAGTTGGCATTGGATTGTGCTAGCACAAAACGGAGGGATTTGATTTAAATTTGTAAGTTTGAATAAAAAAGGAAAAAAAAAAAAATTGAAAAAAGAAAGTTGGAGGGAATGACATGTTCTAGTAATGTAATATTCAGTTGGTTGTATCTCTTGGCGTTGCACAAGAGGTCTTGGGATTGAATCGTGCTCGAGGGCAGTGATTGGTTTGACTTAAATATGTAAGTTGAAAGAATTAAGAAAATTGGGTCAATAATACTATGGCCAGCACATAGAACACCTGTTTTCGTATTGTTAATGGTCTAGCACAGAAGGATATCCGTTGGTAATGTAATGCAAATTTTGTATCATGGAACATGTAATCAATAAGTTTTTTCCGACAGTTGTTGTTAATTGGCTCGACAGTGTTCTTTTCAAGCCAGTAGGATAGAATGACCTATCTATTGAAGATGATGTTGCCTGCTGGTTTTTGAAAAAGGTTTTAGAAGTTGATGAAGGTATTAAAATTTATGTATTAAAGTTTTTTATACTTATTCAATGACATGATATTGTAACAATATCATACAATGGTCCCTAATGTAATGTCTTCTTGTTGTGACTTTTGGCAATCTCTAGTTGACTATCACAAATAGGAGTGATGGTTTTTTATCTAAAATCTAGTGAAGTTTGCTTTATGATCTGTCAGATAGTGTTTAATTTTTGGATATAATCTAGACCCAATCTCACGAAAAATAATAGACATCATTTTCTTATTGGTTTTCAAGTTTAAAATGGGTTTGAGAATTGTATCTAAAACTATTTTATACTCTCAACCAAATGCTTTTCTCAAAAGTTTGCAATATCCTTATTTTCAAGGGGAAAAAGAATTTGGATTGTACATCTAAGTGTTCGATAAAGCTTTGCTATAATTTTCATGTTTTTGTAATTGTTGTCACTCTTAATGCCTATGCTAATGAAGGATTATCTTTTCCTTCGTTTTTTGCATTTTTGGTTGCCTATTTGTTAACTAATTTGACATTCTGAGAAATAATATGGTTTTCAAGCTCTGAACTCTTTAGACATCTTTTTTTTTTTTTGTACCAGGGAGGTCATCCAAAATATCAAAGATTGACAGATGGCTCATGTGCTGGTGGGCTTTCACCGGCCTTACCCACTTGATTCTTGAGGGTTATTTTGCTTTCTCTCCAGAATTTTACAAGGACAAATCTGGATGTTATTTGGCTGAAGTTTGTAAGTCATTTCTTTCTTTTCATCTATGACAATTAGCATAAAAAATCAGTTAAGATCTCTCTTGAACTATAAATCCTTTAGTGATGATACTCATTTATGAAAGCTGGCAGGGAAAGAATACAGCAAAGGTGATTCAAGATATGCGGCAAGAGATGCAGGAGTTGTTGCTGTTGAAGGACTAACTGCAGTTTTGGAGGGCCCTGCTTGTCTTCTAGCAGTGTAAGATTTCACTTGACTTCTCAAAATGATAATTTCGTATTCTACTTTGCTAGTCTAAAATCAGATTTTATTTCCTGTAACTCCATACGATTGATGGTCCTAATGGTAACTGATTTCTGCAGGATTGCTATAGCTAAAGGAAAGTCATACAGCTACATACTTCAATTTGCAATTTCTCTTGGCCAGCTCTACGGTACTGCTGTATATTTCATAACTTCTTACTTGGAAGGTGATAAATTTGCTGCAAGCCCATATTACTACTATGCATACTACGTTGCTGCCAATGCCTCCTGGGTTGTAATACCTTCACTCATATGTATACGGTGTTGGAAAAAGATATGTTCGGCTGTTAAGCTCCAAGGCCAGAAGAAGACCAAAGTTCGCTGAGGTAGCATCCAGTATATTTCATTTGGGATCATGGTAGTTTCAGATGACGTATTTCATTTCGTTGTTATTTCACATAATGGTAACATTCTTAATTTATGAAACCTCAAGTGGGTTTATGTTGAAACAATAATTTATGTCAATCAACCAGAGGTGCTTCTTTCTGACTTTAACTAGCAACTTCTAGTGCTTAATTTGATGAATTGGATGCGTGGATCAGCAGCCATTTATCATGTCATCGTTCTTACATTCTCACTCTTCTCTTGACATGTTTATGGTTGTTTTATCCATCATGTTTGATCTTTGCTTCAAAGACGGGTTAAATATCACCTAACAGGCTAGTTTTTTACGTAGATAGCGAGCATGAGTTTCGTGACACCTTAACATCACACGAGAGACAAATTATAGCAATGAGATGTGGGAAACTTCTTGCCTTTTGCCTTATGGAATTATTTGATGAAGTTAAACGGCATCTTTCATCTCTAGGTTTTAAAGTTGATATTTACTTAAGAGAAAACATCAATAATGTAAAAGGTGAGTTAATGAGAATCTTTCAGAAACATTTTCTCTATCTTCTCTTTCTCACTTCATTTTCATACCACAAAACCTTGACTCCAATAATTATTCAGCAACAGTTAATCTTCACTAGAAAACACTTTGTAAAATGAAGTGGCTACCCCAGAAAAACCTTTTCTACTTATATTCAATATATAAATATAATAATCCAAATTCTTTTGTTTTTTATTGTAGACTTATCAAAACTGATTTTTTAAATGTCCAAACTCATCTGAGTACATATTATATGTTTTGTATCAAACTCGGAAGAATGTATCTACTTCATTGAGAATTTAAATACCCAAAATACATCTACTTAATTGAGAAGATCCTAAATACATACTATCAGCCTTTGGTTTAACTAGCATAGATTTATTTTGTTTTTCACCCAAAACGTGTCTACTAAATTGAAGGAAACCAAGACTTATAAACTCACATAGACTTTCAATGCTAGGGATCCGAGTGTGTCAAATCTTATTAAAATTAAAATAGAGTGTATAGCTTAGTCAAAAGTGTCACAGTCACAGTCTCAAATTTTCATGGATTTTGTTTCTGGTGGAAGTCAGCCAGTGTGGGACACATTAGTTATAAGTCTATGGCGTGTCTCATGATGCATAGACCAGGTCTGAACCTCTTAATTTATATCCTTTTTCTTCTCTTCATTCTGCTCCTTGTCACCAGGAGTCCTGGAGGCTGATCACAGGCAAATATAATGGAGTGGAGCACCCTGGAACTCAAAGTTATTTCCTGCAATGATCTCAAAACCTTTAACTTCTTCCAGAAGCTGTCTGTGTATGCAGTAGTCTCCATCACCGACGGTGAATTGAAGAAGAAAGAGCAGCAGCAGAAGTGTCTGCAGCGCCAAAAGACTCCCATAGACAGACAGGGAGGTTCACATCCTGAGTGGAATCACCAGTTGCAGCTCAATCTCAGAGCTCTTGGTGATGATTTCAGCCATCTTTTTGTCAGCTTTGATTTGCATTGTGAAGGTGTTGTTTATGGCAACAAAACTGTTGGGAAAGTTCGAGTTCCGTTGCAGGATTTGATCGATGAATTCAACGGAGCTGTGAGGTTTGTCAGGTATCAAGTTCGCGGCGGCGATGGAAAGCCTAATGGGGTTCTGAATTTTTCTTATAAAGTTAATGGGAAGAAGATCATTGAGAAGGGTGGAACAGCTTCTCCTGAAGTAAATCTATCACCAGAAGTTGATCATACTTCTGCAAAAGTTCAGTACCCTTCACTGGAAGACGATGAGAAGTCACAGAAAGTTTGTTATCCTTCTCTGGATTATGTTCAGGTTCAATCTCCTTTACCAAGCTATTGTTCACCTTTGCCAAAGTATGAGTATAGATCAACAGCAGAAGTTTATGGTACGACTCAACCATCACCGCTGCTATCATCACCAAGACAACTTATGCATCCTGTTATGATGTCAAATGGGTCATTTTGTCATCCATACATGTCGCCATACATACAAACTCCGGGAGCATACATGTTGGAGTCAACTAATGGTTATAATATGTATGGTGGTTCTGGAATTGGGCATTAGGCAGGGTTGATGTTGAAACATGGAAGCTCTGACCGGGTCCGAAACACACAGCTTCCAAATCTCTGGTTTATGTGGATTTACAAGCAGTAGCAGGTGAACTTTAATTCAGATACTATGGGCTAATAGTTGTGAGGAATATGTTATATTATTTGGATAGTGTCATCCATAATCTAATGGAGTAATGGTTCATACAAGAGTACGTTACTTCAAGATATTACAGTAGTGATTGAGTTGAGTGCCATGGAAATATGAGTTAGCAATATAGCTTGGAAAACTATGTTTACATTTTGTTTATTATGTAACTATGTATCACTTCATTAGTTCACTATTATCGATTCTAATGACATGAGAGAAGGATTAGTAGTATTGTTTGTAATTTGAATTTTTTTAGCTGATTGATTTGTAAAAAGCTCAAATTCCAAGATTATTCGAATTTGTGTTTGCTTAAACAAAGAATATTCCAAGATTATTCGAATTTGTCTACCTCATGGAAGACTTTGAATTGAGGACCAAGTCAAGACAAGGACTCATTGATGTTGCCTTCACTTAACCATAACAACTATGAAGAAATTTTTGTTTTTACAAGTTAATAATCTTATTACTAATTCAATGATGTAATTAATCTCCTTTTTCTTTTTCTTTTTTCTAGAACTTTGACTCAATTTCCATTTGATATAGGTGAAGACTAATTTGTTGGACTAAATCTCTGGTATTAATATTATATACAGGGTCAAGATGTGATTTAAATTTTTAACTTAATTTTTTACCTCCTTATAAATTATTTATTATTGTGAGCAGACATATTGAGTTGATATATATATCTATATTTTAGAGTTAGCGGTGTGTCGTGCCAAGGTTCACAGAAATTTGTGATTTACCGTGTCCTGTCGGTCCATCAAATTTGAAGGCCCATAGCACGACCCGCTTTATATCATGTTGTGTCGTGGGCCGGCCTACAATTTTTTTTTAATATTTATAAATTATGGTAATTATGATTTATTATTAATAATTATTATAAAAATATTTTATATGTTACATTTAGTGACATATTGCATTTGTATTAATTAAAAATATATATATAATCACTATGAAATATAAAATACAAACTTAGAAATTAGGATTAAGAATTATCATACATCTTCATTTTCATTAATTTCTAAATTCTTAAAATCTTAAAATCTATCTTCAACAACATAATTTTGAAGCTTGAAATCTGACACCACCCAATCTTTTATACACATAAGGGTTTCAACAGCACGTGGATGTAAACTTGATCTTCTCTTGTCCAATACACGTCCATCTGCGCTAAAAACTGATTATTATGCTACAGTAGAAACTTGAGGCGTTAGTAAATCAGATGCGATGGTGGAAAGTACATGATTAATATTTTGATGTGTTTTCAACTAATGAAGCATAACAAATTGATCATTTTGAATCATAATTTCAGTCAAATGATTCATGGTTAAATCATTTGTAATTTAAATATATGAAGAGTTTGCACCTAACGGTTATTTGCCTTTAGTGATGATAGATCAAATATTCTCTTTACCTCTTGAGGAACTTGACCTTGATAGTGGTTGTATATTTGTCGTGTTTCCACATTTGACTTGACAATTTGACTACATTTGAAATAATAAAGTTTTAAAAAATAGTTGTTATTAACGGCTATTTTTTTTTAAATTTTTTTCGTGTCATTCCATGTCGGCCCTAGTGTCTTTTTTAAAGCCCACGGTGTGGTTTGTATGATCATGGGTCTGTCGTGCCGTGCTTTTTTTTTTTTCGTGTCGTGTCGTGCCATGGCCTAGCATGACCCACCGTCGGCTCTATATGTGATAGACATATGCCTTTAGATTTTTTAAAGTTTTAGAAAAAGTTCAATATCGAAATCAACTTTCAAATTTTAGCTACCTTCTTCTACACTTACAAGCAAGAGAAAACTAGATGAAAATTTTCAATGTCATTATCAATAATTAGTTGTAGATTATATAGAAGCTATTATGAGCAAAAGATAGTGCATTAAAAACAACAACAACAACAAAAAGCAAATATGATTATATTGATTCTCACTTAAAAATGAAAATTGTTTATTTTATGTATTAATTTAATTAAATAATTTCAATATAAATAAATAAATTTAACTCATCATTGTTGAAGTCAAATTTTATTTTTGAGTCAATGAAGTTTGATTTCTTAATTTCCAAGTCAATGCCATTGAAATTAATTAAATACTCCACAATTAATGTGAATGTTTGAATTGCTTGCTCCATTGAAATGATAAAGAAAAAATTTCTAACAAATACCAATTAACTATTTATTGTTTTTTTGGTATTGGGAAAATAATAAAAAAATCTTATTAATAACTTCAAATTTAAAACTCTTAAATTGTAGTATAGAACATAAAATTTGTAATATTATTAATATTAGTCTAAATTATTAAAAGAATAAACTAAATGATCAAACATGTTAGTGTTGTGCATAATATCATATCATCATTTTTAATTTAATAATAGAATAATTAGGGTCACACTCATACACAGAACAGAGTCATGTACTTGCATGAATTTACAAAAAAAAAAAAAAAAAAAAAAAAAAAAAAAAAAAAAAAAAATATTGAGAAAACCATACATTTGGACTCCACCTCACTTATTTTCTCTTTTTAATTTTAAGTGAAGATATAACTGTCATAAAAAAAAATATTCTTGTCTTTTTCGTCCATATTTTTATTTCAAAGATTTATATTTTTAGTTATTAAAAATTAAAAGTAACTTTAAATCAATCACAATAAACAATAAAACCCAAAATTTCCTCATTTTGAATTTGTGATATCAGGTTTTTTTTTTTAATGGTATGAAAGTCAATGTGAGATTTAGAAGTGATTACTTGATTGTGAGAGTTTTTTGAGGTTGTGACTTGTGATTCTATAAACAAATTAATTCAGAATTGTATGATGATGATATTGATTGATTTTATATAATGTTTTATATTAATTTTGACTAATTTAAAATTATATTTGAATTTTGATAACTACAAATATAAGCTATAATGTAAAAGTATGGAAAAAAAAAGGAAATATATATATGTGTTGATACGAAAATTCGCACCAATCTGAGAGATCCGATTGACCTTGTTGGAATCGGAATGGATGTGCATGTGATTACAGATAATCAGCAATGAATAGAAAATCAAGCAATAAAACTCAAGAACAAAAAGATTTTTAAAGTGGTTCGGCCTCCAAGAATGTCTACGTCCACTATAGCCTTTCTTATTGAATTTTTCCTATCCCCTTTACAATAGTGAGATGGGATTTATATAATGTTATATTTGATAAGGCAAGTGTGCCTGTTTTGGAATTACAGTTTGAATTGGAAATAGATCCCGAATTTTCAGGGATTGACTGATTAGTTTGGAAGTTGAATCGGATCATATCTCTTTTTTTGGGGGATAAGACTTATCACATTCACCAACTGGCTATGATTCTAGCGAGCTCAGATGTCTCGGCGACCTATGGCTTCTGGTCGATCTCTCGTGATTGAGTCGAGCAAAATTTGGGTCAGCTCACTCCAAGTCCTATTGACCTCTCCTACTGTGTCCAACTTGTGCGGACTCTTTCCAGAAAAACCCACCCTCTTTTAAGTATGCCTTGATTTGGTCCATTCAGTTGTACCGGTGGACTATCTTCATTACTACCTCTGTAGGGCTAATACTTGATTTTGGGATAGTCCTTACCGGTATTGATTCGGCGGACTCATCTTTCAATGAGGAGGCCAAGCAGGCCATATCATCTGCTATCAAATTATGTTCCCTTGGGATCTGCTAAATTTTATAACTCTTGAAGGGCTTTAGCTCAAGCTTTACCCTCTATAAATAAGCGGCCATTCTTTCTTCCTTAGCCTGATACTCACCCGTCACTTGATTTACAACGAGCTGCAAATCTTAGAATTATGAGTGACTCCACACCCATTTCTTTTGCCAGCTCGATGCCTGCAAAAAAGGCCTCATTTTCTGCCTCGTTATTAGATGCGGCAAATGCAAATCTAACAATAGCCCGAAATTCTGCTCCCTCGGGGCTCTCCAACAATAATCCGGTTCCCGCTCCCTTGTCATTAGAGGAACCATCTACATATAGCTTTCACTGCCAATTCAACTCTACCTCTGCTATATTTGAAGCAATGACCTCGTCGCCGTTTGACTCATGAGGTGTCATTTTTTCCCCGGGCTGATAGGAGAATTCTGAAATGAAATCGACTAAGGCTTGACCTTTTATCGCCGCTTTGGGTAGGCATTTAATATCGTGCTGGCTTAGTTCCAGCTACCACTGAATCAATCTGCCCGATGTTTCGGGCTTCTGGAGCATTTTCCTCAATGAAAAATTTGTTAAGATGTGGATACTATGAGCCTGGAAGTAAAGCCGCAACTTGCTCGACGTTGTTATTAGTGCCAACACCATTTTTTCCATATCTGGATATCTTGTCTCCGTGTCAATCAATCTCTTACTTACATAGTAGATGGGCCATTGAATTCCTGCCTCTTCCCTCATCAGTGCCACACTGACGGCGAAGAAAGACACTGCCAAATACAAGAGGAGAGGTTCGCCTAAGATAGGCTTCGACAGGAGTGAAGGCTGACCGAGGTGCTTCTTCAACTCCTTTAATGCTTTCTCGCACCCCTCGGTCCATTCAAATTTCTTGTTCTCTTTTAGTACTTCGAAAAACGACAACCATATGTCTGTTGCCTTGGAAACAAATCTGCTAAGGGCGACCACTCACCCCGTCAAACTTTGGACCTGTTTTACACTTGTTGGGCTTTTCATATTTACTAATGCCTGAATTTTGTTGGGGTTTGCTTCAACACCCCGCTGATTCACCATGAATCCTAAAAACTTCCCCCAACCCACACCGAATGCGCACTTCAACGGGTTTAAGTGCATCTGGTATTTCCTGAGGACTTCGAACATTTCTGCCAAATGCCCGACATGATCAACGACTTCTTTCGACTTTACTAGCATATCGTCGACATATACCTCCATGGTCTTGCCAATCTGTTTGGCGAACATCATGTTCACTAACCGCTGGTATGTTTCCCCTACATTTTTAAGTCCAAAGGGCATTACCTTATAGAAGTAGAGGTCGTGGTCAGTTATGAATGAGTTGCTTTCTTCGTCGAGCTGGTGCATTGGGATCTGATTATATCTTAAGTAGGCATCCATAAAACTCAACAATGTGTGCCCGACTATTACATCGACGAGCTGATCAATTCTTGGAAGTGGAAAGCTATCTTTTGGGCAGGCCTTGCTTAAATCGGTAAAATTGACGCAAGTTCGGCATTTTCCATTCAAATTCTTTACCAAAACCGGATTGGCGAGCCAATTCGGATATCTCACCTCCCTGATGTAGCTGATGTTTAACAACTTATCAACTTCATCCTTCAATGTTTGAGACCTCTCCACATCCATCGATCTTCTTTTCTGTCGAATCAGTTTTGCAGAGGGATCGATATTCAATCTATGGCACATTACATCGAGGTGAATCCCCACCATTTCTGCATGCACCAATGCGAACACATCTACATTCTTTTTGAGAAACCCAACCAGTCTGTTCGCTTGTTCCTCATTAAGTTCGCTCCCAATTTTCAACACTCTTGTGGGATCTTTGTCGCTAACTGGGATATCCCGGAGCTCTTCAGTAGGACCTACTGAGGGGTCGTCTTTGTGGATACGAGGATCAATTGTATCCTTTAGTGGCCCAGGGTTTGGATTTTCTTCAATAACCATAGTTTTGATCATAGGCCACCTGTTGGCTACGGCCACTGTGGCTAGTGGCATTATAGCATTTTTCATCGCATTGGTCGAGCCTTTCAGAATTTTGACTTCGTTATCAATCGAAAATTTAATCGCTCGACATCGAACCGAATCCACTATTTTGAACTCGTCTAAAAACGGCCTTCCCAAAATCCTGTTATAGGTCGTGGGGCAATCGACCACGATGAATTCTTGTATTTCTGTCCTTATAGAATCTCCTTCCCCTATGGTTACGGGAAGGTTGATTGTTCCTTTTGGGAGCATGATGCCTCCTGTGAACCCGCAAATGGGTATTGAACAAGTTTTCAAGTGTCGCTCTGTAAACCTCATTTCGCATAATGCTTCTAAAAACAAGACATTCACCACGCTCCCGTTGTCAATCATCAAACGGAATACCTTGCTGTTCCCGATCATAGTCATCACCACTATTGCATCTCGAGAAAACTTGGGATACTTCTCATTCTCTTCCCTGGTGAAGCCTATCACCTCGCTATCAACCATGGGCCTTTTTTGCGGCCTCGTCCCAACCACCATTATCTTGGAAACGAAACCATTCCTCGCTTCCCGTGCATCTCCTTCCCAAACATGCCTAGAGTTGCCAATTGAGCTCGGCCTGCCATAAATCATCCGGACATTATACCCGCCTGGGGGAAGCAGTGGTGGCGGGCTCTTTGACTTTTCATTTTCAGTCGGCCCTTCCACTACTACCTTTTTTTTTTTTTTTTTAACGAAATCTTTCAGATGCCCTCTCTTTATCAACTGTTCAATGACATCTTTCAAGTTTCGACACTCATTAGTATTGTGCCCGATATCTCAGTAGAATCTACAGTATTTTCGAGTGTCCCGCCTGAATGACGAGTTCCTCATTTTCTTTGGATGGGGAACTCTCTTCACCTCGTAAATATAAGAGAACGAGGCAACTAATGGGGTATACTCCGCGAATCGGGCTACTGGTTCCCTTTCCCTGAACTCTGGTCTTTGCTTCTTAATGAATCGGTGTCTTTCAACCCGATCATAGATTCTTCTTTTATCTGCCGAGTGATCCGATCGTTGATCGACATTACTGCCTGACGTGTCTCCTTTCAAAACTTCCAACGAGCTTTTTACCCTTTGGTGTTTCTCAACCATTCTATAAAACTGTGCTAGACTTATGTTATCTTCTTACTACAGTTCGTTCCAGAACTCAGTTTGCAGCCTCACCCCCGCAATCAATAACATTTTGATTGAATCTTCCGGCGTGTTGGCCAACTTAGTTTTCTCACTCTGAAATCTCCTTAAATACGAAATCAAAGATTCGCCCTTCTCTTGACGAATATTGCTCAAATAGCTAAGGGTCATAAAAAATTGTAGCCTCGTCTGAAATTGCTGTAGATAGAGGGAGGCGAACTGCTGCCAGGAAGTGATCGAGCCCGCATCTAATCTTTTGTACCATTTCTTGGCCTCTCTAACCAAAGTTACCGCGAAACAACGGCATTTTGCTAAATCAGAGACCTGGTGCAATTAATCAAAATCGTTTAATGCATCCAGATGCTTCTTTGGTTCCTCTTTTCCATCATATTTCATCTCTAGCACTCTGAATCCCGAGGGGAGAGGTGCCAGGCGAATTTGCTCGAAAAATGGTGAGCTTACTATGGTTTCTACTCTATTTGCAATTTCCTGTTGGGCTTTTAGATCGTCCAACATTTTTTGCATCTGCTCGAGCTCGTTTGCCGGAAGATTTAGATTCTAAGCCTTGCTGGCCCTTTGCTTGACCAAATGGGTCCTAAGGTCCTCCGTCCTAACCAAAGGACTGTGCGCACTTGTGCACGATTCTGTGGCCGGCCGGCTGGGATAGTAAGTACTATGGTACGTACTAACCTGTTCGCGGTGGTGGTTAAAACCATGACCCCGAGAATTGTGATTTTGGCCCGATGGCCAAGCTTTTGTTGGGTATGGGTTGTAACCCGCACGCGAGTTACCTCTTCACTGCATAGGGCAAGCATTCACGGGTGGATCCATCGCGCCTATGATTTGCCTGTCAAGTCGCCTTCCTTGATTGTTGACAAGATGAGGCGCCTGGCTCCTAGTGAAGTGAGCGGGAGCTCACTGAGACCTTCTAGGTGCAGATAATCCTGAGCGATCAGTCCGCTGTTGACTTCTCCCAGTTGAGGTTGGCTTAGTGAACATTGGCCTATCGAGCTCTGCCTCTTGTGCTTTTTTCATCCCTGCCATATCCTGCTGCATAATCTGCACTACATTGATCAGGGACTTAATCATATCTATCAACTCACCGTGCTTCGGGTCGGAGGGTCCAGCCCCGGGAGTTTCAATGACCGGTAGCAAGCAGCTGTCGCCCTCTTGTTGGGTAGGATTTTTGTTTTCACGTTCTTCTAGATGTCTGGATGTTCTGGTACTGGCCATGCCTACCAAATCGTTTATTTGTATGAACTTTGTTGCTGTTGCAGATCGCCCCTCCTTCTAGCGCCAAAATGTTGATACAAAAATTCACACCAACCTAAGAGATCCGATTGACCTTGTTGGAATCGGAACGGATGTGCATGTGATTACAGATAATTAGCAATGAATGGAAAATCTAGCAATGAATGGAAAATCAAGCAATAAAACTCAAGAACAAAGAGATTTTTAAAGTAGTTCCGCCTCCAAGAATGCCTACGTCCACTATAGCATTTCTTATTGAATTTTTCCTAACCCCTTCACAATAGTGAGATGGGGTTTATATAATGTTACATTTGATAAGGCAGGTGTGCCTGTTTTGGAATTACAGTTTGAATTGGAAATAGATCCCGAATTTTCAAGAATTGACTGATTAGTTTGGAAATTGAATTGGATCATATCCCTATTTTGGGGATAAGACTTATCACATTCACTAACTGACTATGATTCTAACGAGCTTAGATGTCCCGACGACCTGTGGCTTCTGGTCGATCTCTCGTGATTGAGTCAAGCCAAATTTGGGTCAGCTCGTTCTAAGTCCTATCGATCTCTCCTACTGTGTTCGACTTGTGCGGATTCTTTCCAGAAAAACCCCGCACAACAATATATATATATATTATTATTATTATTATTATTATTATTATTAGAATTATATCATCACTTAAAATAATCTTAAGTGTAGGGTTAATTAAGGTGTCACAACCTACACCAAAACTTAATTAATCATACAATTAAGAGTACTTAAAGCATCTCAAAGTTTTAATCCTTTCTTTTAGCTAGCTTAGATACTTTGAATCAAAGTTAATTAATTAATTAACCCACTTAATAATATGTCAAGTTGGTTGATATTTTAGTAGATTTAAAGAACTTTGTGATTGACAACTTAAAAGTTGACATGTTTGGATTCTTTCCCTTTAAAGGAAAACAAAAAAGCTAATAATAAAATAATATAATTGCCTCTTCATAGAAAAAACTAAAATTGGATCAATTTTGAGATATATAATTTGCATTATTTTGGTTGTTTCTTCAAATGGGAGGCATGTTCTTATGAAGTTCATTGCATCTCTTAATTTAGATTTAAGCTTTTGATAACCCCAAAAATTAAAAATATTATTATTATTTTTTAAAAGATTTTTATTGTAATATAATGGGCGAAGCATGTGCTATATGCCCTTTAAGAGAAGGCTAGAACTAATTAAAATGAAATTTAAGATTAATAAATAATTTTCAATATTAAGATATAATAAAGAAATGAGTTGGATTGTATGCACTTTTTAAGTACTCTTTATATGATTATATGATTATTTTTTTCTTAAGTAAACACACTGTTAAGTTCTTTAAAAGTCAAATAATTACCAAATAATGTTCATATTTTACAAAAATAGCTTATACTCAATATAGAATTAAAATTTAAAACTATGAAAAAAAGAAAAAAAAATCAATTTTTTTTACTTTAATATAAGTGCTAAAATGATATCTAAAAACTACTTTTGAAAATTCTATTCAAAATTGTAAATGACATTAGCCCAATGTACTTGTCAAATTTATATTAACATATGCGTTTACACAAATTTAACACAATTTTTGAGTTTTAGATTAATGTATTTGAATGGTTGAAATTTTATGTAAGTTGTGTCAATTCTAAAGTGCATTGTGTAAGTTATAATTTTATGTATGGTTGAGTCTCAACCATACAAAGTATTAGATTGAAATTTCACGGTTAAAAATGGGTTATAATTTAGGTAACAAAACGTTTCAAATATTGATTAATTGTATTGGATCAAATTATTGTAATAGAAAATTTTGACATAACTATTATAATTCAAATTCCAAAACTTTGATTTACGACAATCTTATAATAGAAAAAATTGATGAATTGACAATAAATCTAATTACTTCTAAATTATCTTTTTAAGTCCATTGAACTGTGATTAAAACTATAGATAAAAAAAATGGTGTATAAAATTCTTTTCAAAATTTTGTGTTACAAATAATAAAATTGGGTCAGAGGTATGATAAAATAACAAAATTCCCTTGATATTTCGAAAATAACATAAATCTTCATACCATTAAGTTTTAAGTGAAAGGATAATTTAGTAATATTTATGAACTTTTAACAATATACATTTTAACGACTCATTAACCGTTTTTAAACAACATATGAATTTTTGTTATTTAAAAACCTCAAGAAGATTTTTGTTATTTCCTAAAGAAGTTGTATATCTTTAACCCTTTTATCAATAAATGAAACATTTTAGCTTTACCTCTAATATAAGTATTAATTATTGAAAATATTAAATAAATTAAAAATATAAACTATAAAGTTTTAATATATCTTGCAGAAACCAAGTAATGGAGGTAGAATCTTTAATTTTCTTTTATCAAATCGCTTTTTTTCCACAGCAGCTTTATTTGTTTATTTATTTCACCCTCTTTTTTAACTCCCTTTTTCTTTCTTGCATTATAAATTTATTTTGCTGCGTGCCATCTCCTGATTGGCCAAACTCTATATTAAAATCTTCCTAATTACCCAAATACCCTCACTTTTCCACTGATTGAATAATTTTAGAATAATTTTACTGAGAATTACATTTTAATCCTTGTGCTTTCGGTCAAATACTAGTATTTTAGTCATTTCACTTAATAAACCATTAGTTGATCATTAATTGATTTGAAAATTATACTGAAACTGTATTACACAACAAACAGAAATATGTATTGTGTAATGTGTTTATTTGATAACCAAGGGAAATGGTACCCAATCTACCAATTAGGTTAGTATTGTTTGTGTAATAGGTTTCCATATTTTCAAGTTAATCAAAACTAAAACTAAGAGTCAAACAAAGTTCTATTTACTATTTAGCCGAGAAATCAAAATACAAATATCGGAAATGGGTGTCTATAACAAGAAGACCGAAACCATAAGGACTAAAATGTAATTCCCTCGAAAATTTGATACAATCTCTACCCAATAGTATAGTATCAATGTATCATTCCAATTGGTAAGATTACTGCTTTGAGAAGCTTCTGCTTAATTATATACACTTATCACCCACTTTCACATTCACCCCACTACCAAAACCCCAAAAAGCAACTTAGTGCTTTTTGCTTTCTATTTAAACCTACTAAACACGGCCTTATTTCTTCATGCTATCCACAGCTAGCTTTTAACCCCTCAAATAACCTCCAAAATTTCCCTTATCTTTCCTTAACATTTCCTGGTTTCATTCTTTGTTTTTTTTTTCTTCAGATTCTTCAATTCATCTCTGTTTAATTAC
>WYDK02000008.1:1972306-1987524 GCA_009867345.2 Toxicodendron radicans
TTAGTATTGATGAATTGATTAAAATTGATGAATTGATTAGAGTTGATTAATTGATTATAGTTGATTATAGTTGATTAATTGATTAGAATTGATTATAATTGATGAATTGATTAAAATTGATTAATTGATTATAATTGATTAATTAATTAATATTGATTAATTGATTAGTATGATTTAATCCATTAATTGATTAATAAATTAAATTATTGATCAAAAAATAAAATAAGAAAGGAAGGTAATCTCTAATCAGGGATAAAAGAAAAAATTAGATTTTTTAATTGATTATTGATAAAAAAAAAATAACAAATTACAACTTACAAATTTATAATAAATATTGCCTCATTAAAACCTTACCAAGAAAAACCCAAAACCCAAAATTGGGACAAAAACTTGGTAAGGAAAAAAAAAATGCAATAATTGATAGTTAAATAGAAATATAAAATTTAAAATACAACTGAATTTATGGTTGACTAGGACCTCATTCATCTAGATCATTTATATTATAATTTTCAAATGATTCAATTAAATTATCGTTCAGAACCTCGTATTGACGCTGATGGCGCGACCGCTCCCAATCTCGAAGACATGCCAGGACTTCAACCATTTCTGGAGAAAGAGTAGTCCTCATGTCCGATAATATTCTTACACTTGCACTGAACGTTCCGATAATATTCTTACACTTGCACTGAACGTTTGTTCAAATGAGACTGTAGAGACAGGAACACTAAAAACATCTAGAGCAAGTCTTGATAAAATCAGAAAAATATTTTGTCTTGACTTCCAATAACTAAGGACATCCAAGTTGACATCGTCCGAATGGGAGGGAAGTACCTCAACGGCTCCCAAATACTAGTAAAGCTCATTCATCTGTAGAGGGAGTTGTTGTACTTGTGCAAGTGCAGGTGCAACTTGTGCTTTTGAAGTGGAGGCGGTGCCGGTTGTGCTCTCAGATCGGGTCTTCTTCCGCCTATTAATCATTTTCAATATGTTAAACCTCCTCGTCTCTTCTGAGCAATGTTCCACACTGGGTACTGCTACGCTTTGTCGGGGTGCATACCTGTTTTCATATTGACTATATACTTCTTGAAGATTTTGTTGAACCAGTCTTAATTGACTGATATAGGTAGGATCTTGAAAATTTTCCACTAACATTTTTAAAATTTCACCTAAACCTAATAATTTAATCCTAGGATCAAATATGACACCTAAACAATAAAGGAAAGGAATATTCTTCCAATAAAATTTAAACTTCTTTTCCATTGCTTTTATTGGTTCTGATAAAAGCACATTGTCTCTATTTTCTACAAATAAAATTGAAATTTTTACAAGAGTTTCTAGTATCAATGGAGAGGTAGGATAATAGACACCAGAAAATTTTAAATTTGCATTATAACTTTTTTTTTTTAAAGTATGAAATATTTTAGCTACAGTTCAATCAATATCTAGCAAAATATGAGGTCCATTCTTACAAAGCACAAAATAAGTAATTACATCTTCATAAGGTAAACATGAATCAAGCATTAAATAAATACTATTCCACATAATTGCAATGTCTAATACAAATGTTTTAAGAGACATATTAGAAGATATACAAGCATTTCTAAATTCTAAATTCTAAATTTCTTTTGTTACTATTGGTAATCCAAGTCAAACAATCTCTAATATTTTCAATATGGTTTTTAATTATTTCCATACTAGCTTTAACAATTAAATTTATAATGTAACATGTACAACGTTGGTGAAAAAACTGTAAATGATTAAAAAAAGGGAATTCTGATTTAAAAAATTCTATGACTTTAGTATTAGAACTTACATTATCTAAAGTTAAACTAATAACTTTATCAACCAAATCATAGTCTTCTAAAGCTTAAACAATTTTATAATAAATTTCCTCACTACTATGATTTATATCCATCAAGCTAAATCCTAATAAAGATTTATTTAAAGAAAATCCATTACCAAAGTAATGACTTGTTACACAAATGTAATCTTGTTTCGCTCTATCACTCCAAAAATCGGCAGTTAGAGCGACATTAACATTATGATTATGTATTGTATTTTTTAATTCTAATTTACTTTTTTTTTTAAATCTTTATTAAATCATTTCTAGTTGAAGTTTTAGAAAAACTTTTAAATTCTGGCAACAAAGAATTTTGAACCATTTGTTTAAAAAATTCATCTGAAGCCATATTAATAGGCTGATCAGTAGCAGCAATATATAACACTATTTCTTCCCTAAGAACATCATAATTATAACGCCAAGTATTACCTGTAGTTGTCATTTGAGGTTGTGTACTATCTCTAAATCCTTGATGATTAATATGTTTATTTAAATGTCTTTTTAGAGTACTAGTACCGTTACCTGGATCCGCTTTGTAAACATTTCCTCAAAACTTACATCTTGCTTTCTTGACTTGTGCTCCATTTTCTGTCTCATAAAATTTGTTGAAGTGTGTCCAAATGTCTGATGTATGTCGGTCAGTCACCTGGGTAGAGGCCGCATAACTTTCGCCTATACCAACACTGGATGAATTTCCCCGTTGACGAAGATGAGGACGAGATCCACTAGGACATGTGGCTGTATTTGATCCGGGTCGAGGACGGGAAGGAAGAAAATGACTATTAGTAGGTGGTGCTGGTGCATCATGATCATATTCTGAAAATGATGGGTACCTGGGACTATCGAGGGGAGTAGGAGGATAATTTCTCTCATCAGAGAAATTGACAGTATTATTTTGGAAATATCTATCCATTATATAATATAAGTAAAAAAAAATTTGAATTGAAAATTGTAGAGAAACTAGGAAAGTATTAAGTAATACGTAAAATTAAAAACTAAAAACTAATAACTAATAAAAATTAAAATTATAGTAAAATGAGAATTGAGAGAATTTTAGAGATAAAATAGAACACTTGAAGAAATTGAGACTTGAGAGAGGATGGGAATTTTGGTGTGATGAAATGTTAGAATTGAGTCCATATTTATAGAAAAAATGGGTAGACAAAGTGACCCAAAATACCCCTCCAATGACTATATAACGGCCATATTGTAAGGGTATAAAAGTAAGTTGTAAAATATAATTACATAAGCAATTTATTATTTTTTAGGAATTGATTATGAACCAAAAGACCCCAATAACGGCTATATTGTAAGGGTATAAAGATAATGTTATTAATAAAAAAAATTGAAAAAGTCAACCCATCAAGTTGACCGTTTTGACTTGACGGGTTGGGAAATTCTGGCCCAACGCCCCCTATGCGGGCCTGGCCCAGGCGGGTTTTGGACGGGCTTTTCTTGGTCGGGTTAGGGCTGACCCGCCTAACCCGACCCATTTTTCCAGCTCTAATTGTGGTAATTCTGAAATTAATCCTAATGATTATGTAAGTAGTTGTTTTCCTTACATAGTATATTATTTTTTGTAGAAATAGGGTATCTTTGTACAAACATATATACAAGTTAAATATACAATTCATAAGCTCTCTTTCTCTTTTTTTTTTGGCATACTCTGACATTGTTATTGTCTCTCTTGCCTATTTCTAACATGGTATGAGAGCAGGTCATTGCTTAGTCTAGCTTCTGCCTTGCTTTTTTTTTTTTTTTTTCTCTTTGCATTATTGCAATTTTTTCTTGACCCTTGCCTACATCCTCTCTAGCCTTCAATTCAATTAACCTGCAAAGAAAGGCACTCGGATTAGTGCAACTCACAAAATTTATCCAAGCCCAAACACAAACCCAACAAGCATTCAAAATGACAAACAATTCTGCCAACACTCAACCCATTCAACCAGACCCACAATCCAACCCTTAGACCACACAGCCACCAAGCCTACAGTCCAATCCTCATGGCCCAACAAGCTCACATCCCAACTCATCAGATCCAAACACTCAACCACAACCAAATAGTGGGTCAGGCCCACATACCCAATTCAAATTTTCTGGCCCAAATAACCAAATGGGTCAAACTTTCAACTTTCCTTTCCAATTTGTTCCAACTACCCACTGACGACCAGAGCCAAGCAATGCATTGTACTCGCCGTCGTCAAATGGGCCAGAACTGATTCTGGTCAAACAACCACTTGCCGGAACAGAAAATTACGCCATCTGGGCTCGCGATTTTCGGCGAGCTCTCATCACGAAGGACAAAGATGGTTTTCTGGATGGGGTTGTACCACCCCCCGAAGAACCACATCTACATAAATGGTGGGTAAAATGCAACACTTTGGTACGGTTCTAGCTCAGCAATTCCCTGACCCAGGAAGTTGCTGTCGGACTTCCACCGACAGAAAACGTACAACAAATGTGGTCCAACATCAAGGAGATGTATGGACAACTTGATATGGCCAAGTTATTCACACTCCGACAAATTCTAGCCGAAATCAAATAACAAAATCACTCTGTGACGGTATATTTCAACCATCTTTCAACGCTCTGAAATGAGGTAGATGCCGTTGAAGAACCCTTGAGAGGGTCTTCCGAAACCGTTCTTCAATATCAACACATCAAGGAGCAAGATCGCGTGATCCATTTCTTAATGGGATTGAACGAAAATTTCGTTCCTTTCCGAACACAAATGCTTGGAAAAAGAACGCCACCGCTGCTTCGTCGGCTCTATTAGCTTGCCGTTCAAGACAAACACGAACACCAAGTTACCATGGATTCACTGAAACATGGTGAATCCACTACCTTCATGGTCAACAAATCTGGCCGAGAGAGAAATACATAGAGTTTGCAAAAAGAAATGCGGCTAGGGTTTGATGAAAATGAAAAGAAAGGTTTTTTAAATAAAACCTTTAGCGGTCCAGATTCGTTGTCCACATCCAACGGCTCACAAATGATTAATCAATTGTTCTCATCCAATGGCTCTCATTCTGGTCATAGTCAACAATCCAACGGCTATGGATCAGCCATATTAGGTGAATCAAAATTTTATTGTGATTATTGTAAACGTCACAATCATACCAAAGAGAATTGTTGGAAATTACATGGCCGTCCAAAGGATAAATTCGAGAATTTCACTGCAAATCATGTGACCACCAATCAAAATCCGGGAAATGACATAACAACACCGGTGCCGAGTCCTGAACAAATCACCCAACTTATCTATATGTTGAATAGCAACAAAGCTTCTGCCACATATGTAGGTACATCTTTTGTTTTTCATAATTATGTTTCAAAAGATATCTGGATAATTAACTCAGGAGCTAGTGATCACATTATTTGCAGCCACAAGTTTTTTTCCAAACACATACCCATTACTTCACCGATATCCGTTCACTTACCAAACGACAATAATACTCCAGCCACACACATTGGAACGGTAATGCTAGGACAAAATTTAGAGTTTAAAAATGTCCTTCTTGTGCCCTCATTCGATTTCAATCTCATAACTGTATCCAAGCTATGCCATGATAATAATTGCACTACAATTTCTGCCTAATATGTGTCTTTTTGAGGACCCTTCGACTGGCAAATTGATGGGCTTGGGTAAAGCTCATAATGGCCTATACTACTGGGACCACTCTTTTGATTTTTCTACCAAAAATAAAGAGTTTATCAATTGTATTACAAATAAACAGCAATCTTTATGTAATACAAATATCAATACAAACTCTTTTCTTTTCCATCAAAGACTGGGTCATAGTGCATCTATTCCTCAACCTAAATGTCCCACTTGCCCTATTGCAAAACAGTCAAGAGTAAGTTTCCACTCAAGCACTTCCTCCACAAATACTCTTTTTGCCCTAATCCACTTAGATATTTGGGGACCTTATCACGTTCCCAATCATGATGGGTCTCGATATTTCCTTACAATAGTTGATGACTACTTTTGAGGCACGTGGGTATTCCTTATGCAATCAAAGTCACATGCTTTTTCCCATATTCAAAACTTTCTTTCCATGGTCCAAACACAGCTTCAAACACAAGTCAAAAAAGTTCGTATCGATAATGCCCTAGATTTTTTTAACAAACTGTGTTCCACTTTTTTTTCTTTCCCAAGGAATTCTACATAAGAGTTCCTATACTTACACACCCCAACAAAATGGGGTTGTCGAACGCAAACATCGTCATCTCCTAGAAGTTTCTCGAGCTCTCAAACATCAAGCCCATGTACCTATAAAATTTTGGGGTGAATGTGTGATCACTGCTACCTATTTAGTCAATTGGATGCCAACTCGGATGCTTGGGGGAAAAACACCATATGAGTTACTTTTTGGACACAAGCCAAACAACATTCATCTACGGGTATTAGACTATCTTTGTTATTTCACAACAGTTGGTCCCCGTGACAAATTTGAGCCTCGGGTCACAAGATGTATTTTCATGGGCTATCCGATGTTGCAAAATAGGTATCGTCTCTATAATCTAGAGCAACAAAAGTTCTTGGTTAGTCATGATGTGGTTTTTCACGAAGTGATTTTTCCATTCTTGGATCTTCTCAAAGAATCTACTTCAGGACCACTCACTCCTAGTCGTACACCAGATGATTCTGACCCTCTCACTGGAACACCTTTGACACTGATTCCAATACTTGACTATCAGCAACCACCAACAGTTGATACACCAACAGTTGATACACCTCCAGATGGGCCAGTTGAGGATACTACAAATGTCACTCCATCCATCACAGTCAATGATACCTCAAATGGCTTCATTCCTGATGAACCAATTCCACCTAGCACTGAAGCAATACCTGTCAAAAGATCCTCCTGGACTTCAAGACCTTCTGTCTAGACCTCTGATTACATTTTTTCCAACATCACAGGTATTAATTATCCCACATTTGCATATGTCAGTTTTGACTGTTTGTCTCCTCAGCACAAGGCCTGTATCAGCAACATTTTTGCCAACAGAGAACCCACTTCCTATTCAGATGTTGTACACCATTCTTAATGGCATATGGCCATGGAGGCTGAACTTAATGCTCTTGCTGCAAATAATACTTGGGATCTAGTTGCTCGACCAATGCACAGGAAACCCATTGGATGAAAATGGGTATATAAAATCAAATATAAAGCAGATGGCTCGGTGGAACGCTACAAAGCTCGTCTAGTTGTCAAAGGTTTTACTCAACGAGAAGGTTTTGACTATTAGTAAACCTTTTCACCTATGGCCAAACATGTCATTGTTCGAACTTTTCTCTATGTGGCCTTTCACCGTGATTGGGAGCTTCATCAAATCAATGTTCACAATGCATTTCTCCATGGTGATCTCGATGAAGAAATTTACATGGAGATTCCACCGTGTCTTCACAATCAGGGGGAGAATCTTGTATGTCGATTGCGAAAATCCCTATATGGACTAAAGCAAGCATCCCGACAATGGAATTCCAAGTTTACAGAGGCTCTTACTTCTATAGGCTTCATACAGTCCAAACATGACTATGCTCTTTTTACTCGACATCAAGGTAAATCCTTCATCAATCTTATTGTTTATGTTGATGATATTCTTATCACAAGAAATGATGAGATTGCCATCAAAACTCTAAAAGAGCAATTACGTAAGACATTTCACACTAAAGATCTAGGAACACCAAAATATTTTTTGGGCGTTGAAATTGCTAGATCCACAGCAGAAATATCTCTTAGTCAACGAAAATACGTACTAGAATTAATCTCATATTCAAGGTTATCAGCTTGTAATTATGTAATAGTTGTTTTCCTTACATAATACATTATTTTTTGTATAAATAGGGTATCTTTGTACAAACATATATACAAGTGAATTAAATAATTAGATGATGGTTAATTGAAAATAAGGAGAGTAATATACCTTGTATTAAACACTCCCACACACACGATGAATTGATTAATATGATAACATTTTATTAATTTAAAAAATTAAGTGTAATGTGATCCTCACTTGTCGTTGACTAAGAATTCATAGATAGTGAAAATTGGTTTGTTTGAGATCAAACATTTAACATTTTCTGAATTTAGAAAGAATGCAGAGAGTGATAACCATTTTGCTTCTGATTTTTTGTTTCTTTGTTTTCAAGATCAAAGCTGCTTCTAACGTTGTAATTTTTCATTCTCTCATCTTTATCTTTTTCTAATATATATATACATATATTACTTCCTAAATTCCCTTTTTGTTTTTAATTATTTCAGATATTTTATGAGTCGTTTGACCAACCTTTTGATGGCCGATGGACTGTCTCTCAAAAAGATGAATATCAAGGTTAATCTTCTTGAATACTGTTTGTTTCAGTTATCAGATTTATTTCCTGTACTGTATTTTCTTCCGAAAATCACAAGAGAATTCAAGACATGATAAAGTTTATCATAAAGCCAGTGCATGTATACTAGTTAATTGTTAGATTTTACTGAGTAAATATATACTAGTTAAAGAATTAAGTAGTTTCAATCCAATAATTATCAAAGGTCCGCATCGTTTTCAGCCTAGAAATTACATGTTTTACTAATGATTATGATTCTATTTTTGGCTCTTGAAAAGGTGTGTGGAAGCATTCACGGAGTGAGGGGCATGAAGATTATGGGCTTCTTGTGAGTGAGAAGGCAAAAAAATATGCCATTGTCAAAGAGCTTGATAAGAAAGTGAATTTGAAAGGCCAAAAAACTGTATTACAGTATGAAGTTAGGCTCCAAAATGGGCTAGAATGTGGTGGAGCTTACATAAAATTCCTCAGACCCCAAAAATCAGGATGGAAAATTGAAAATTTTGACAGTGAAGCTCCATATTCCATCATGTTTGGACCTGACAGATGTGGCACCACAGACAAAATTCACTTCATTTTCAAGCACAAGAATCCCAAGAGCGGAGAGTACATAGAGCATCACCTCCAGGAGCCTCCTTCTGTGCCGTCCGATAAGCTCTCCCATGTCTACACGGCAATAATAAGACCCGACAATAGAGTCTCCATTCTTGTCGATGGGGATGAGCGAAGGAAGGCGTATCTGCTTTCTGGTGATGATTTTAAACCGCCATTGATTCCACCTCATCTGATTCCTGACGAGAAGGATAAGAAACCTGAGGACTGGGATGATCGTCCGACGATTCCAGATCCTTCGGCATCGAAGCCCGATCATTGGGATGAGGATGCTCCTCCGATGATTGAAGATGATGACGCTGTAAAACCTGAAGGCTGGTTAGATGATGTGCCTCCGGAGATTGATGATCCTGATGCTTCAAAGCCGGAAATTTGGGATGATGAGGAGGATGGTGAATGGGAACCCCCAAAAGTTCCTAACCCTAAGTGTGCTTCGGCACCTGGTTGTGGCAAATGGAAGAGACCGGAGAAGAAGAATCCTGCTTATAAAGGAAAGTGGAAGCCCCCTCACATTGAAAACCCAAAATTTAAGGGAATTTGGAAACCCCGAATGATTAAGAGCCCTAAATACTTTGAGATTGATACCCCAAATTTCGAGCCCATTGCTGCTATTGGTATTGAGATCTGGACAATGCAAGAGAATCTTCTGTTCGACAACATTCTGATAACTAGGGATGAGCACGTTGCTAGCCATTACAGGGACACAACATGGAAGCCAAAGTATGATGTAGAGAAAGCGAAACAAAGAGCGGAGGAACTTGCTTCTTTAGATTTTGTCACCAGATTCCAGGTAAGCTAGTATTCCTCTAATACAAAAGGATCTGTTCATATTATACTAACTTCATATTACTTACCACCATAACTAATTCTTCCGAATAACAATTGCAGCAATGGGCAGTCAACGTACTGTTCAGGATAGCAGACCACCCTTACATGGAAGCATACAAACATCACTTTGTTGTGCGTGAACAAACTTGTTGTCTGAATAGAAGTTTTGTAGAAATCTGTAGCTCTATATACCGTTTCGCTTAATCCAGCTAGGAGAAGGTTTATGACAAGGATTGTATTTTGCAGGATATCATTGAGAAAGTTGAAGATCAACCTAAAGCAACACTTGGCGTTTTCGTTTCCATTATCGTTGTTATTCTGACAATTCCCTTCACAATCATCTTCAGCATTAAGAAGTCTTCTGCAAGTGTAAGCCACTAACTCGAACATATTGCTGGGACTATGACTTGACACACTTGTACTAACATTTTCATCCTTCTAATATGTAGGTCAATGTCGCTGACAAGAAAAAGGACAACGCTGCAGCCAAAACTTCGAATAATCAAGGAAGCAACAAAGAAAAGGAAGATGAGACTGAGAAAGAGAAAGGGAAAGAGAAAGAGAAAGAGAAAGCTGCTGCTCCTCGTAAGAAGTCTGGGAGAAGGGATGCTTGATCGAGGCATATGAATGGCCTCCAGTTGTTGTTTTAAGAAATTTTGATCAGAATAGGGACTTCTGTGGCTAGATTATTTCTAAGCATCTGAATTTTTTCATTTTAGTTCTGTTGCAGAGTACTTTCTATAGATAGGCAAAACCCTCTTGCCCCGATAATGTTGCCTCGTGTACTTCTTCGGAAGTAATTCTCATCATGTATTTCCAATTGACAGTTCATTGTTAACCACTAGAAATCCGTCTCTACTCATCCTCAGACAGCTTCGATAGAATCTCTTTATATAGTAAGGCAATAAATAGTGCTATTTCCTGCTCCTCTGCTCGGTGTCTTGTAATATCCCCAAATTATCAAACCATGCTTTGGCAGCAGAAAAAAAAATCCATGTTAATCCTTGAAAATTCACTAAAAAAAAGTTAACTTAAAATCCGGTCACATACAACTCAAGCATCTTTCTAACATTGAACCTAACTGGAATATCAGATGTCAAACCACACTGTAAGCCCTCTGACGCTACAATATAAAGTCCTAAATGACTAGAGCATCAAGATGTTAAATACTGAACTACCAAAAATCCCCACATGAACAACATCCATCCTTAAAATGGTGGAAATAACTCTGGTCCTTTATTATTATTTCCTTCCCCACTGTCTTAGATACTAACTTCGAAAAATCATGGCAACTGCGACACATTCGAAGGTTTTTAGTAACACGTACAGTTGCCCCTGATTGGGTACTAATTAGACCAAAAGACAGTGCCAACATTTCACTATGCCCAGTTTGAATGCTCTCCCGTTCTTCATCTACATCATGGAGGCTAAAATCTAGATTGGACCTATGTCCTTCATCTTCCAATTTCTTCATCAAACACTTTAACTCCCAGTATATTCCCTCTGATCTTGGGTGGGATACATCACCTGTACCAAATACATGAATTTTGTTTCGGAACTCTACCCAACTATAAGCTTTCCTAGGCTTCAAACCCATGTCTCTAACCGTCTCTCTTAGCTCATCAACCATATCCCATTTTGCACTATTAGCATACCAATTTGACAGTACTACATAGTTCTCAGCGTTAAGAGGTTCCATCTCACAAAGCTGCTCAATTACCCTTTTACCTATCTTCACTTCCTTGTGGATTCTGCACCCATCCAGCAAAGCTCTCAGTACCTCTGGATGCCTTCCAATGCGACGTTCCTCAATAAAAATCCTTGCTTCATCAAAGAGTCCAGCACGAACAAGAATAGTAACCATCAGAGCACAGTGTGTGACCTTAGGTGCCTTAATACGGTTAAAGTAAAACCAGCCTTCCTCAACCATGCATGCAGTGCTACAAGCATGGAGAACAGCAGCATAAGTGAACTGGTCAATTTCGATGCTCAAATGTTTCTCCATTTCACGAAACAAACTTAGCCCTACCTCTCCTTGTCCATGTAAGCTATAACCAAATATCATCACAGTCCAAGATATAACATCTCTCTCCTTCATCCCCTCAAATACATTCGAAGCATATTGAATAAAACCTGATTTGACATACATGTCCATGATAGCATTCTGGACCACAATATTAAAGTCTATCCCATTTCTAAGCAAGTAACCATGAATCTCTTTACCAAGCTTATGCGCTGCCATTCTCGCACAAGCTGGAAGAACACTAGAAAATGACAGCGAATCAGGTTTTATTCCATCTTTAACCATCTGCCGAAGCAATTTCAAGCCATCATTAAATGCTCCGTTTTTCACACAAGCACCAATCATTTCAGTCCACGAAATAACATCTTTAGACGGCATTTTAACAAAAATTGCACGAGCATCTTCAATACTACCACAATCAATATACATTTTCAACAACGAATTACTCACCAACACATCAAACTCCAACCCACATTTCCTTGCAACGCCATGAACTATTCTCCCTTCCTGCATCGATTTCAACACACCACAAGCCCCAATAGCCGTTGCCAACGCAACATGATCCACCTCAGCACCTAACTCCACCATTTTATGAAACAATTCAACAGCCAAACCGGGTTTATTTTGTATCAAGTACAACCTAGCCAACATTGTCCAAGATACCGAATTAAACCCACTATTAACAGACTTATCAAAAACCCATTTGGCAGAATCAACACTTTCAAGCCGGCCATAAAAATCAATCAAAGCAGTGATAACATAAAGGTCAGAAGAAAACCCAAGTTTAAAAACATGAGCATGAACTTGTTTGCCAAAATTCAAGTTACCAGAACAACGAGAGGCGGTTAGAACTCGAGGCAGCGTGTGGTTGTCAGGAGGAACGCCTCGGAGGAGCATTTGATGATAGATAGAGAGCGCATTGTGGGGGTGTTTGTTAGTGAGGTGGGTTTGGATAAGGTTGTTCCAAGAGAATGTACTTCTTACAGGAATTTCGTCGAAGAGGTGGTGGGTGGAAGTGATTTTTACGGCTTTTTGGGTTTGAACTTGATGGGTTTTGTTCGTTGTTGTTTTCAAGAAACATAAGCTCTGTGGTGATGAAAGGGTAGTCATTTTGGTTATTAGTTGTTGCCGGGGATTTGTGGGTTTAATGCTTCTGTTTCGTCATGGCCAAAAGCAAATGATTGAAATTTAAATTCAGAGCAGAGCATTGAGCTCAGAGAAAACTTGAATCGGTAAAGATCCTTCAGTGTGGGCGGAGATTACTAGGTGCATATCTATCTTATTCGAATAAAGAAAAATATCTACTTTACAAACTACCAACTAACCACGAGATCCATCTTACCATACAATTAGGTATACGAGTACTACAACTCTTTTAATGAGATTCTTTTTTCAATAATGTTATGGACACAAAGTCCATGCACCGAAATCATGGATTGAACAATGCGATATGTTCCATGTGTAAATACAACCAAACCCAATATTTAATGGACGGTTGTCCACTTCAAAAAAACAGTCGTTCACAATTATAGACGACCGTTCATATGATATGAAAGATCGTCCAATGAAATGTAACTTTTTATTTAATAAATTTTAATGGACGTCCATCCATAAAATGAGGACGATCATCCATTAATATTGGACATGCGTCATTATAAGATGGACGTATGTCCATCAAAATGAAACAATAATTCGTATTAAAAAAGGTTTTGAACCGGGTGTCCATTATTCATGGACGCCCGTCCATAAAAATGAAACAATAATTTTTCAAAATCATTGATAAATTATTTGTTTAAAAAATAATAATTTAATGGACAACCGTCCATTACACATGGACAGTCTATCAAATTATTTTTCCACAAGTACTGCAAACATCGGTTTGAACCTGCATTTAGAACATTTAGAAAGTACCTACTCGAGGTAAGCTCCGTCTTAGAAATTCACGAACAGAAAAAGAACTTTATAATAACTGCTTTGCATTATAACCCAACATTTTCTTTACTTTCTTTATCGTACGGGCTGATTATGGATTTACTTTTCAAGTTGTTTGACAAAGTTATAAAAAACCTCAAACAAGCCTAAGGGCAAAGAAGATGCGATCTGAATGATCCGAGTCTTATCCTAATCAAACGAACCTACGTGGTTCGAGGATATTGCACTCGCAAGGATCTTCCATCATTCCTCAAACAAGCCTAAAGGCCAAGAGGATGTGATCTGAACGATTAGAGTTTTATCCTAATCAAATGAACCTATCCGGTTCAAGGATATTACATTCGCAAGGATCTTCCATCCTTCCTCAAACGAGCTTAAGGGCCAAAAAGAGGTGATCTAAATGATCCGAGTCTTATCCTAATCAAACAAACCTACATGGTTTGAGGATATTACACTGGTAAGGATCTTCCATCTTTCCTCAAACGAGCCTAAGGGCCAAGAGGATGTGATCTGAACGATCCAAATCTTATCCTAATCAAACGAACCTACGCGGTTCGAGGATATTGCACTCGCAGCACTCGTCAGTCCTATCTAAAATAAAACAAGCCTAAACGCTCCGAGATAGCTACCCATACGACTCCAATCTCACCCTTTTGAAGCGAATTTGCACGGCCAATAGGTGACGATCTTAAAAGTGTCCGTCAACGCCTTTGACATGAGATAAAAGTTTAAACCAATGGACAAAGCACTTAGGAAATTTTCCAAGAAAAGTGCTGCGAAAGACGTCATCAGACGATCACTAAGAACTCACGATCGTTGCATGATCGTGTTCACTGAATGATCGTGCTTAGATCCAATCGCCTAGTCATTGTCATTACACTAACAAGCAAAGAACCACAAAAAAATTTGGAAAGGAGGGAGCAAACTCAACACTTAGAAAAAATTCGGCATCAGAAAAAAGGATTCCATTGATCTATCAAGTTAATTACAATGATTTCGATCTAATCGGGCGATCAAGTTACAAAATGTGCCAAAAACAAACAAGAAAAAGTTATTGCTGAGGAGGGTCGCCGCCACCATCTTCTTCCTCATCGGTCTCATCGCCAGCATGCCCGAACTCGTCCCCTTTTTCATCTTCAGGGTCGTCATGATCTTCCTCAAGCTCTTTTTTAAAGTCATCAAGTTTGGCAATGTAGCCTTCAGGAAGTCTGGAATAGTCCATGTCCCGATTTTCAATGAAGACGCGCTTAACAACATTCAGCGCGAGATCGCCCGCTCGAGCTTCGATCTCCGCCTCGCTGGGGGCCTTGGCAGGGCAATCCCCCAGATCTTCAAGTTCCTTTTGAGCGGCCTCCAGCTCTTCGTCCTTAATCTGGAGGATCTCAACATATTTGCGTCTCTCCTTGGCAAGCTCATCAGCAACAGCTTTCTGATTGACTTCGGTGCGACCAACTTTCTCATTTGCCTCGATAAGATCCTCCTTCAAATTGAGGATGGTTTGGTCCGTCTCCTTCTTCAGGGCATCCTGCTCAGCGTGAACTTTCGTATGCAAGGCTCGCTTGTAATGCTCGCATTGAAATGCTTAAAAAGGTATGTAAGATTATATATTTCATTCTCATACCCTTAGTATTAATCTTTTGAAATTA
>WYDK02000008.1:2056861-2068568 GCA_009867345.2 Toxicodendron radicans
AAATTAATAATACTAAAATAAAAATTAATAATACTAAATAATAATATTTAATACAAGGGCAATTTAGTAAAAAGATCCTCTAAAAATCATTTATTCCTCTCAGCCAAACACATTAATTAATTATACCACCAATCTAATCAAACATAATAATATAACATTACTCAGTAATCTTCAATGTAAGATATCTTCCCAGTAATCTTATCTTTTTGATAATAAAACATTCCCGAAACCAAACAGCCCCTAAATATTTAAACAAATCAGCCTATTATTATTCAAATTCTATCAATATCAATACACGTTTTTTATAAATATTATCTAAATTCAATCATATTTCAACAAATATCAATACACATTTTTTATAAATTTTATCTAAATATTATCCAAATACTACTCATCAATTATTTAACACTATTTATTAAACACTACTATTCTAAATATTAATATAAAACTAAACAATTTAACCCTTAAGCGTTGACATGGATTCTTGGGATTTGTTCCCGGTGAAAATTTACTTTTTATGTAGAGGACAAGGGTATGATTCCGTGTGGCAAAGAGCAAGATAAGATGGTATTCCTGTTGTTAGATGTTATGGGTTAAGTGAATTGACCAAGTACATGATTGAATGCATTAAAGTCGGAGGTTACTAAACAAGAATACACATGATTCGTTTGATAAGGGGTGTGGGACCAAGCGTTGATTCAGTTTCCGTAGGTGGGAGGTACTTGATCACGAGGGCACGTGACTTACAACCCATGAATGAAAAGCGTATAGCCTTAATGAATGACAAGTATTTTCCTTTTTTATGAAAATAAATTTAGTTAATGGTTTTTCAATTAGTTTAATTTAAGTTACTATATATATAATTAAGTAGAATAATGAAGCCTTCACCATTCATTATTTTCATAATCATATTTCACGTCTATAACCATTTTTTTTTTTTTATAAGATGTCTTTCAATTCTAAAAGATTAACCCCCTTTGTTTTAATATTCTATCTCTATTCTATTCACTATCCTATTTCAGTAAATATCAAATTCATTTTTTTATTTTAATATTTCACAAATACTATCCAAATTTCATCTTATTCCAAATATTTTTTTTAAATTCAAATTAAAACATTTTTTTAATTTTATTCCAAAAAAATTAAATTGTAAAAACTAACAAAGACACCCCCACCCAAAAGTTTATAGTCGGCCGCCGACCGCTACCGATGGACTACATAACGGTGTTCAGCCGGCCGTGTGCCGTTATGGCCTTTTTCAACTAGAATAGATGTGGCCGTTTCCGGCCATGGATCACACCATGACCGAAAATAGCCTTACCGGCGCACGGTTGACCAGATCCGACTGGCCATGCACCGTGACATAGCCAGCCGCCGCCAGGCTCTTATGAGTAGGGGTGCATTTGTCATTTTTTTAACTTTTATTGTGTGGCTATTTAACTAATTTAACAAATGTTGGGGTTAACAAATAATATTAATATTTCAAAATTTTAACTAAAAAAAGAGTAATGTTACGTAAGTACGTTTACATCATTCTCATTTACCATTTCTCTAACATCGTTATGTGGCAAAAGATTATTAGGTGAAAGTTTATTTTTAATTTAAAATCAAACAATCATCTTTTGCTACATAATAATGTATGAGAATGATGTAAACGTAGTATTATTGTTAAAAAAAATTATAAAACACATCTTCATATTCAAACTCTAATTCCATTAAATACTACAATACCACTATTTAACAAATACTATTGAGAATGCTAATAGAAAAACTAAACAAATCCACCAGTTTCCGCCTATGTACACTTCCTTCACTGTACATAGTGAAAACTTTTATTTCAGTTTCAAAATGTGCTTTTATGAATCTACTTTTAAAATATTATAAAGTGAATAAAAATCCATTCATAAAGTACCTCAATTGAAACCCCAATGGGTTGACCTGGTAGTTAAAGATGTTTGTTTCCTTTATTGATTTATTGGATTCGAACTTTGAGATCACCTATCACATTATGACTTATCTGGTCTTTTGGCTTGTAGAATGTTCAATGGACCTCGAAGATTAGTCAAGGTGGGCTTATAGGATGTTCAATAAATTCCAAAGATTAATTAAAATACGCGTAAATTGGTCCAAACATTCCAATTAAAAAAAATATATATCTCAATTGAACACCCTTATATGATCTATACATAGGTGGCAAAGTTGCCTATATGTGTAATTTTTGACATTTAGATAAATAAATGGTGAATTATTGTTAATGTTTAATACAAGTTAATGCCAACAGTATTTATTATAGAGCCATCAAGTCACATGTAACATCATAGGTTTTAAAGGAAATAAACGTTTTGAATCTCTCGTTACATCTTTTTCTTTCTTCATACCTCCACGAAATAACTCTTTTTTTTTTTTTCACAAACAAATAACTTAGTTAATATATATATATATACACACGAATGGTTTAGATATTATAACTTATATATTTAATTTAATTAATAAAAAATAATGTATAATCAAAGGTTACTATCATATAACATTACAAAATTATTCAATTATAAAGTCAGGATTAGAGTGATTTTCCTGATATTTATACCGCTAATACCGCTAAAAGGATTTGGAATTTCTCATAAAAAATAAATTCTTTTGATGGAATTTTCGAGTTGAAAATTCAATTTCCAATCAAAGTCAAAGCATAATCAAACGCCACCGTAACATTCTAATTCTCCTCCATTGTGGACTCATCTTTTGGACTAATCTCCCAACGCGCTCTGGCCCCACACAACTCTCTCAGATCACATTTTGTCGCAGATTATTTTATGACTGTGCACTAGTCGGGTCCCACTGCGCATAATCTAACCGTTGATATTTTCCTCATCATGATGAGAGGAAACACAAAAGGTAATAAAAACAATTCCCGTGGGACACTTTCGTCTCAAAAAAGTCAGCGACGATTACGTGGCGGTAAATAAGAAGTCCAAAAGAAGAAAAAGTATTAAGCGTAATCGGTAGCGAATCCCGAGACAAAAGTCACGTGACTATGGCCCCACGTTGCATGCTGTTCTTCTCATTACGTTACTTAGCTGGACTTGAGCAGGTTTTTGATTCTCTGATGTGGGCTCCACGGTAGCACGGTGAATCTATGTCCGCCACGTTGTTGAACGTGCATTACTGCATCAGTAGGCCCCGCTTTGAACATGGACCTCCCTCTCTTACTTACTTGCCCGCACGCACGATGCACATGCCACTTATTTTCCTCCGCTTATTGCGCAGGGTTCCGCCACGTCAGCTCATGACTAAAGATTACCATAATGCCCTACCTATAATTACAATAATTTAGAGGTGTCAAAATCATTAATCTCCCTGTTTTAGGGTCAAAATTCAAACATGTTTGAAATATTTTCTTTCATGATTTAAAAATTTTTGAAATTTATTTAAAAAAAAATGAATTATATAAAAAGCTCACTCTACCTGCTTTTAAATTGCAAAAGCATTTTTCTTATTTTAGTCAAGTATTAAAAATAGACACGATTTACTTGGAGTTATTTGAATTTTTGAAATAAAAAACAAAAAAAAAACCCACCACAGAATTAATATGTAATAAATGGATGTAGTTGATGGTAGAATCGGAATAAAATAAAAAGGAAGGTTACAATGTCATTTCCTTCATCAACCTCATATGTACGTGACAACCAACATGTAAATCAATGCTTAGTTAGAAGACAGTGAGAGACCAACTAGACAAATCAATTTAATTTGAATTCATCAGATTAATGTAATCTAATTAGGTAAATATTAATTGATTAATTAATTAAACCATCAAAGTCAGGTTTCAAATCTTAAATTAATATAACGATAGACAAATTACCCTAGTCTATAGTCTAATTAAAATACATGAGATTTGCCACTAATTAAAGCTACAATGACAATATTAAACAAATTAAAATATAAGTTTTTTGTTTTTTTATTTATCATATATTGCAATATGTTTAGGCAATTCCTTGTGTTGGGATGAATTAAATATTTCATTCAATGAATGTTTGCCTCAACTGGGCACATACTCATGTGACATTTCTTTAGGATTTATGTACATGACCACAAATTTCTTTACCGACACTTGCTCGATGTCGATTGGCCAGAAAAAACTAAGCCATTACAATAAATAATCAATGACCAATATATATATATATATGCTTGTCATATGATGCTACCACATAATATTCTTAATTGAAAGATGTTATGTTTATGATATGTACGATTTGTTTTGAAGGTTCAAGTTTTATTATTATTATTATTATTATTTTTTTAAATAGAGAATTGAGACAAACCTATTATTATATGCCTTTTTTTTATATATATATTTGTAAATGTGTCGGTGCTAGTTTTTAACTCTTATTACTATTAAATTGATTGACACGACTTAACACATGAAATATATAACATGGTTTCCACATATTTTAGATTGTTATTTATTTATTTTTTTATAATAAGGTCTCTGTTAAACAGTGATAGACACGACACCTTTCATCCCCTTAACTTTGAAGGGAAGAAATTTTAAGAAATAATCAATTTTTTTGATTTGTTTCTTCCAAATACTTATAAATTGCCTTGATCTAATAAAAATATTATTGGATTTAGTAAATATTAGATTGGTCAACCATTAAAATTATCATTTAACATAAGAAAATTGAAAACTACCTAACTTTTGACCCCTACTACTAATTGAATTGAATTGAATTGAATTTCTAAGAATTGGTACAACCCCACAAAGGTAAATATGCAATGAAGCCTAACACATAATTGGGTTTTCACCAAAAATCACTTTTTTCAAAGAAGGAGTTTTTCAGAAGTGATTCTAAGAGTACAACCCAAGTTACATTGATACAAAAAGAAAAGTTTTCATGAAACCCAAAAACCCATATCAATTTTTACAATATTTTTTTTTTGGTTTTGGGGAGTATTTTAGAAGGAATTGATGCAAAGAGTACAATTGAAGTTAGGCAAAAGAAATAAGGAAAAAAAAAAATGTGGGTGAGGTGAGACTCATCATTTCTTATAGGCTAAGACCAAATATTCTTCTGGTATGCAATCACTTTTGTTAACCTTTTTTCTCTAATTTTTAATTCAACACTAAAACTTTTTAAACCCAGTTTTATTATTATTTGCTTTCAAAGCCTTTCCATTTTTTTTGTTGTTGCCCACTTAGATTTCTTGCTTTATTTTCCTTTACTCATCAACTAAATACCAAAAATGGAAGTAATTTAATTCAAATAATAAATTAAAACCCACCATTAAAATTAATTACCGGAATTAATGTTTTGCTCTGGAGAATTAAAGAAAGCCAAAATGATAAGCTGGTTGGCGAAGTGGGGACAGTGAATTTATGATTGGAAAAATGACCCACCAATAATTATATATAATAACCCAAAAAGCAAAAAAAAAATATTATTTTAACCACAAACTGGAGATTTTATTATGTAGTAAAAATTTTAAAATTGTAACCATCAAGAAAAGTTATGTGGGGGACTGGGAGGGACCAGCTGCTTATATATCAATAAGTTGATCAATCAATGTTTCAATTGAGTGGCTACAATTACCTTTTACTTTGTTCAAATTTTCAGAGTTGAGTACAGCTTCTTTTCACTGTAAAAAAAAAAAATAATAATAATAATTCGGAAAATTGTTTGGAGTCACTAATTAAAGTAAATAATTAGTAATATTTGACATTCCAAATGTAATACTAAAATTTGTGTAATGGGTCATTTGGTATCGACATACTATGTACCTTATTGACTCATCATTTACATGTTAATACAACATAAAACGATGTCGTGTTTTAAGTTAAAAATAAATAAAATTTTAAATATTACTTTGAATGAAAAAAAAAAGTTTGAAATATAAATTATCACACAATTATCTATATATTATTTATCATTTTGATTATTTTATCAAAAAAGTAAATTGTTGTGAGGTAAATTTCGAGAGAATTATTGATGGAGCAATAATATTAGGTACACATTATTTTTACACATAATTTCTCTTACATTATTATGTGACAAAAAATAGTTCGTTGATTTTAAATATTCATCTAAGAAAAATAATGTGTAAAAATAATGTGTACATAGTATTACTTTGGGTGGAAATACCTTATGATATGGACTCCACGATCAAAGTCGAATATCACGTTATTTCATGTTTTATCTATTTTGTATTTATATCTGATTCAGATCTCTAATCTCAAATATACTTAATAACATAATTGTGGACGTAAGATTTACAACCAAACCACTTAAAAAAAAAAACCACGTTACTACTTTTGATTAATTACTCATCCACTGGTCTAACATCAAGTCTACAGGTTTTTCATATAAACACTTGCATTGATTTATCCCGAATTCTATGTATTTTTTGTTAGTGTAAATCGCAATATCAACAAAAAAAATATATATATATATATTTTTTTTTTATATATAATCATTCATATAAGGACATTTGAACTTAAGGCAAAGAAGATTACATATTTCTATTGGCTGTAATGCGTGGGTTTAAATAAAAGAATGCGGAACAGTGTTTTGTTTTTTTTTGACTTATTTACACGTTTACAGCTAAATTCCTTTGCTGACTTCTAACGCTCTACCACTACGTATAAAAAACGCGGTTTCAGTACACGCAAAGTGGACAGTGTATTCAACTTTCAACAATATTTTTTTCTCCTCATTTTTAATTAAAATAAGAATTAAAATTTAAAATTTTGACAATAATATTTATCAAATTGTAATTTAAATATATTTGGGATTTAAGTTGTGATGAATGTATTTGGTATTTAATATTTGTTAAAATTAAATTCAATATTGTTAATAATAAAGTGGAGAATTGTTCATTAAAAGAAACAAAAGTATGATTATCATGTCAGCTTTTATATTTGAGAGTAGTTTAATAAATTAAAAATATGTACAATAAAAGTATCTTATGAAAAAGGTTTTATATATTAAAATATTAGTATGCGATGCGTATCATATAAGGAAGTTAACATTACTGGATAAAAATTAATTTATCTAGAAGAAATCGACAAGGATAAGATAAGTACTAGAAAAATAATGTAATGTATTTAACACAAGTAAATTATTTGAAGCGTGTAAGACACGCGCGGAGAAAGCAGTTAATCTGAAAAAGCGCTTAACAGTTCTGACTTTAGGATTAAAGAAGAAGAAAGATGAGTTGTCCTTGAAACGACGGCGGTTACCGCCTGTAAAATAAAAGAATTTAAATATATTTTTTCTTTGTGTTTTTTATTTTATTTTTAATTTACACGTGGAGGTGAGACTTGAGAGCGGTGAATAGTTGAAATGTCCCGTGACTGATTGAGAACCAAAAAGTAAAAAGGGGGAGGTGGAGGGAGAAGACGGCGGTGGTGGTGGTGGTGGTGGGAGAGTGGGACCCGGAGAGTAATGAAGAAAGGAAAACATTAAAATAAAAAAAAGAAAGAGAGAAAAAGAGAGAGAAAACTTCAACATCAAGACAGTGAAGGGATAGTAAAAGACAGCTAGCAGTGAAGGAACAGGCTCACCCACCATCACACCACCTCCACTTCCATTTCCATTTGCTCTTTAATACCATTCCTTTTTAGCCTCCTCTTTTTTCATTTCACTTCTCTTCAACTCCACAAACTCTCACAAACACAAAAACATTCACTACTACTACTACTACTACTACTTCTTCAATAACAACAACAACAATTCAAAAAGTTGTTTACTTCTTCTTCCTTCCTCAAGGTTTGTATTAATTTCTCTCTGCAACATGAATTCATAATTCGAGGTTACATTTGCATGCAACATTTCTTTTTCTCTACTACTTCCTTCATAACGCTCAACTGCCTTTGCTTTCACTGTAATTTTTCTTCTATGCCTCCATTTTCTGAAGCTTGTTGAGTCCTTTAATTGAACTTTAAATTTTCTTCGAATTCTACAATTATTCTTCAAATTCAAACCAATTCTGACAATCTCTGCCGCCAAATTTTGGATGAATTATGCGTTTCCATGTCTTTTTTCAATTAGAATCTCCCTGAAAACTTCACATTTTGTAACTGAATTTGAATTTTTCACAACTCAGCTTGTCGTTTTTAATTTTTTTTTTTTTAATTGCTTAATTTGGAGATATCATTCCATTCCATTATCCAACTTGGCTTTTGCAAAATGAGCCTATTTGCAGTATCTGTGAATATCGGCTATTCTGGGACCATCCTGTGCTATTATACGCCGAATGCTATTGTCACTTTTTATTTGTAATATTCTCCATTATTTCACCTATATTTGCGTACCCGGAAATTAAAAAAAAAAAAAATCGAATTTTTTGCCTCCATTTTCCTTTTCAAAAAGCTCCAAAATATTTCACAATTCAATTTAAACATTACAGTAATTTATTTCACTTTTTTCGGAAAACGAAAAAAACATAATAAATAATATGAAGACTTTAATGTACCTTATTATGATTGCATTGTGCTAGCATGCGCCACACGGCTAATGCGCTAGCCTGGCTTTCCTTATTTCAGAATTCACCATACATTGCCTACTATAAATTTGACAACAAAATCCTTCCACTATTTACAACTTATTTTCTTTTCTCCCTTTCTGTCACTTTCTCAGGAAAATTTCTTCATACAAGTAAGAAAGAAATCATGATTGGACCAAACTTCATTGATGAGATAGACTGCGGGAGCTTCTTTGACCACATTGACGACTTGCTTGATTTCCCAAATGAAGATATTGAAGCTGGGTTAGCTGCTGCAGATTCTAAGTCGTTCCCCAGTCTTTGGCCAACTCAGTCCGAGTCATTGCCCGCTTCCGACTCGGTCTTCTCAAACAATAGCTCCACAGACCTCTCCGCTGAGCTCTCCGTTCCAGTAAGTTCAATTCTCAGCCGTTAGATATGTTCATTATGACGTCATATGTGTATCGTTTTACTGCCACGTGGAATACCCATTTTTGTGATATACTAAATAAATGTTTATATTTTCTTTAAGAAAAAAGATTGAATTCTGAGTTAGGGGTATTTTAGTAATTTGAGTGTTTTACTGTCGGCGATAGAGTGGATGACACTTCATGCGTTGAATTATTAGGCAGATAGAATTTATTTTTTTTCGTTTTGTTTTGACGCAAGTCACGTGGTTGTCCATGTTACTACTTATAGTTAGTTATGTCATGTACAGTCGTTTATTAGTTGGCAAATCAATTGTTGTCTTGATTTTGCTTCATGTGTCAACAATTATTCATTTTTAATGTCTTTTAGTTAGAATTTGTTCAACCACCCAATTGAATTCTATGGATGAATCACTTAATTATAATCATTGTTATATTAATGTTGTAATTTATTAAAAATTTGGAACCTTTAATCTGATTCAATTTTGTTAATTGTTATTGCAGTATGAAGACATTGTTCAACTTGAATGGCTCTCAAACTTTGTTGAGGATTCCTTCTCCGGAGGAAGCCTTACAATTAATAAACAGGTGTCGTCCTCCATTAACAAGGATGATTCATCCCTTAATCAGTTCCGGACTTCGAGTCCAGTTTCTGTTCTGGAGAGCAGTAGCTCCTGCTCAGGAGAGAAAAATGTGTTGGGCAGCCCCGAAACACTTGCCCCCGGTAGACGAGGACGTGCTCGCAGCAAGCGTCCTCGTCCTGCCACTTTTAATCCTCGCCCTCCGGTTCAACTTATCTCACCGACTTCTTCAGTCACTGAGGGACAGCAGCCCTTTGTTGCCCCTAAGGTCCCATCTGATTCCGAGAATTTTGCTGAGTCTCGCCTTGTGATCAAGATACCGAAGCAATTTAACTCGGAGTGTAAGAAGAAAAAGAAGATCAAATTGACAGTTCCGCAAGATTCTACTGAGAATAATCAAAATCAACCAACTCAAGCAATTAGGAAATGCATGCATTGTGAGATAACAAAGACGCCACAATGGAGGGCAGGACCATTGGGGCCGAAAACCCTTTGCAATGCATGTGGGGTTCGTTACAAATCAGGCAGGCTCTTCCCCGAATACAGGCCTGCAGCTAGCCCAACATTTGTTCCGGCCTTGCACTCCAATTCTCACAAGAAGGTTCTCGAAATGAGAGGCAAGGGCGGCGAGAAGCCTGCAATTGCCGGAATTGAGAAAATGATTACCAATTCTCCGGAGTTGATTCCAAATAACAACAACCTCGCACTGGAGTACATTTGAGGGATAGGCTGAGGCGGAGAGCGATAATCCTAGTCTGGAATATTTCTCCTTGACTTCCCTCACTTTTTTCCGGTCGTAATATGCTATTTGCTTACTGTTATTTCATTTCTTGGTTCATTTGATTTTGTACAGGGATGAAATGGGGGGAATTAGGAAGCAGTAGATAACCAATATTTTAGCTAGTAGAAGAGGAGAAGAGGAGGATTGTAATGAGAGAACTGAAGAAAAAAAGGGGGTTAGAGAGAAAGGAAGAATTAAGGGTAGTAAAGTTTTAGATTTAGTGATATGAGTTAGGCCCTTAAGGTCCTTTAGATGTTGAAGTTCTTGTGTTTCCTTCTTTTCTTTTCTTTTTTTTTTTTGTATTCTTTTTCTTGTTCTTTGTATTCTTTTTTCTTGTTCTTCCTTTTCATGGGGAATTCTTTTTGCAGTTCATTTGTTAGTAGAAATTTATCATATCATGAGTAATGCAATTTGAGAACTTTGTCATATTGCTTATACCTTCTAAATCCCATTGATGATTTTGGTTTATGGAAAATGGTAATAAAATTAAAGAAGGTAAATGGGTCCGGGGCAATTGGTTGGTGAGGTTGATGAGATGATCACAGTCAATGTAATGATGGGTGAGGTTGTTACAAGGTATTTGGCAAAACGTCTCATTCAGACCAAACTCTTACCAAATGAAATGAAAAGGAAATATTTCAACCTCATCATCGATATAAATAATAATAATAATAGCATATCACATCAATTATTAGTTATTTTTCATTATGTTAAATCTTAGGTTATGTTATTATTTTCTTTTGGAATGTTTGATGTTTGGTTATAATAAACACTTAAATTGATGGAGACAATAAAAAGCTCCCCCTCCTATTGGATTCTAATCTACCAAACGCCATCATCTTCACACTGCCAATGAATCAAGTAACAACCTTACTCTTTCTTTCCACTACCAAAACCAATGTTCCTTTAATTATTAAGAATTCACCTAATCCGTTTTAGTGTCATCTTCGTTCCACCCAAGACCAATACTCATATTCAGGGAAGAAGGTAAAAACTCCTTCACTTAAATTCATATATCAAATAATACCGAGCTGGGCTGGTTTAATCGGGCTTAGAGGACTAAAAGCTGGGCCGCGTTGTGAATTTTTGTGTAAGGGCCTGGGTCATGCGGGCCAAGCCCATAAATAGCTCTTAGAAATAAAGAGCTTCATTTTCAGAAGGTTAAAAACAAAAGCTTAAACTTTTGTCGTTATGGGAAAATTGTTGTCTTAAAATAATAAAAAAGGGTATTGTAGACGGTAAAATCTACGGTCGATTTGAAAGGGATTGATCTGGTGTTAAATGAGCCACTGTCAATCTGATGGACCTACATAGAGAAAGTAAAAAAGCGAAGTTACGGAGGAACACCGGTGTGGTGTCTGTCGTAGGCACTCCGATGCTTAAGTCAGCAAGGCTAAAGGCAATTTAGTAGGGGTTTAGGAACGATAGTTATACCTTGG
>WYDK02000008.1:2197104-2215337 GCA_009867345.2 Toxicodendron radicans
TTTCGTTTTCATTCATAAAATTATCAAATAACCCTTTTGTTTTGTCAAAAATTAGGAAAGGTTAGATAAGAAAATTAGGAAAAAGAACAACATAGTTGTAGTTTTATTCAATCTGGAAGGTATTTTTTCCCCAAATTTATAGAAGGTTTGAACAACTTTAAAATGTGACAAATTCGTGAGTAGTCGAAATGGTTATAATGAATTAGGAATATTATGAATAAACATACGGTCTTATATTCGATTCTTCATTTGAACTTAATATCATCAATTTAGGTGGAAAGTTATGGCCGATTTTTCATCTGAGCATCCCCGATTTAGGTGGAAGGTTGTGACAATAGGTTATTATACTAGTATTCCCTGAGAATTAATCGATATGCGAGTAAATTGACCCGGATACCTTAGTTAAAAAAAAAATGGGATTCACTAATACACACACATATATATATATTTGCTATCGAATTTAGGGAGCGTTTTGACAAATTTAGAAATGGGATCTAAAAACCTCTCTAATAAATTTTAAAATGCACCCAAAGCCCGCGTATTTTTTTATGAAAAAATTCTTTTAAATTTGTTTCTACATAATAATTTATGGAATTTTGTTTCTACCATTGGGAATATTGTCATTAATTTCTATTTGTTTCCTTATTTAACATGGTTCTTCTAGATTTCCCATTAAGGAATCCTTAATTTCCATGATTATCATCTTTAATCCGGTTTCATGAGTAAATGGTAATAATAATTAGCATTCTCAATAATATTAATTTAAAGTTAAATACTCTAATACCAAAATAATTATTTCTACACCCTTGGGTGACTCGATATGACAAGAACTCTTGAATATATTATTCAAAAGATCATGAGTCTGAATCACTTTAGTACTTAATAGAGATCCTAATCATTAACTTTAAAATCTTGATAAATTAATTAAGGTATACGCAAACTGATTCGATCATAAAATATATATATATATATATTTAAAATGTTTTCACTAGTATTATATGTTCCATTAAACAAAATGTCATAATTGTCTTTGGGCCGATATCACAATTATAGAAAAATATTATTGCCCAAAACTGGAATATTGAAAAAAAATAGGAGGATAAGGTTAAAATAAGAATTAAAAAAAATAAAAAATCAGGAAGGAAAGGAAACTCCTAGAAGGAATCGCAGCTGCCGACGAATACTGAAGATGCCGCGATAGATTCGCCACGTAAGCCCTAAACTGTATTTCACGCGCTGGTTGATGCGTGACCTGAGCTATTGCCAAATTAAGTGACTGAACTAAAGTAAGTGCTTTGGCACGTGTGACTACGGTTACGCCTCAAACCAACATGTACGCCAAGTCGCCAAGGCCCAAGCGAGAGATTGTACATGTGCGTCAGCACGTGCCGTAGCTTACGTGGACAACCTTGTCGTTTTCTGGTTTGACTCCACCATCGAGCGAGGTGAGCAGTGAACACTGAAGTCTGAACAAAAATATAGAAAGGCGGGCAAACATTTTTCCCTGAAAACCATCATTATTTCTCTAATTTACAAACAAGTCCTTAGTATTAATTTAAAAAAATCCCAATATTTTTTCTTTTTCTTTTTCTCTATTTTTAGGTCTAAAATTCTAAGTATCTTATTCTTTACTTGTGACAAAATTATCTCTTCATATATTTGAAAAGTTTGATACCATTAGAAAGACAAAGTTAACCTAAGTTTTGGATTCCTTTATAATTTTATAAATATAAATAATATCTAAAATAATATGCTATTAAATTTAATAAGATGGAGAGCTTCCAGAAATTAATATTTTTACTAAAATTGTTAAATTTTTTTTAAATTCCATGAAATTGCCTACTTTTGTTTTATTTTATAATTAGGAAATTTTGTAAGATCCTTTAGGTTATTATTCCTACCCACTTTAAACCCTTTAATTACTATATTTACATGTGTTGAGATTTTGCTTGCTTCACATGAATCGGTTTTAAGTAAAAGTGCAATTGTGGTCCTCACCATAAAATAAAATTTAGTTAATTTTCAATAATTTTGATATTATAAAATTGAATTTTCAATTTGTTAATTCAAATGGCATGATGTAGATGTGTTTCTACCTGTGTTTGGGGGTGTTTCTGACGCCCTTTGCTTTTGTTTTGCCATCGGTCTTGTCTAAAGTCGTTCTATTTCGAGTTCATCATGTTTAGGTTATAATTCTTTATCCTTTATAAATTACCAATTACTTGAGAAAAAATGGCAAGATTTATAAAATAGGTTCCAAATATGAGAATTTAATAATTTAGAAATTGGGCAATGGGCATTTAAAAGATACACTCACTTAGAAAAACAGTGAAGTTGGTATGAAATCTTCTAGATTTCCTGAGCACATCGGAGTACAATGGTTTTTATTTTATTTTTTATTATTATTAGTATATACAAAGTTGCATTTTAATCAGATTAATCTCATTGACCATATTCTTTATAATAATGTTCCATATATTTGATAGTTTATGGATTGATTTAAAAAAAAAAAAACTATATAAATGTAAGTGTTTATTTTAGAGTTTGTTTACCTAGATTTATTTATTGTTTAATTTGTTTTTTTTTTCAAAGTTACAAGTACTTTTGAAGTTATTTGGCTTTGTCGAAAAATATTTATAAGATTTAAGTAAATGATTGTGATTTAAATTTGACATTTATTGTAAATGATTCATCTTTGTTAATTTAATGGTGATGAGAAATGTTAAATTAATAAGGATGGGCAGCTTTGGAGTTATGAGAATATGAGATTGGCGAGAGAAATAAATCGAATTGTAGAAGTGAAGAGAGATTCGGGTTGGGATTAAACAAAGCAGCCCCCCAAAAAAAAAAAAACGAAACCCTAAACCCACATTTTCCACCAACCAAAATCCGAAATCCCAAAAAAGAAAACATGAAAATGAATGAAAACACTCACCGATTAACATGAATGAGACAACGAAGATTGTAATCGACGATGGACGGCTTCAGAGTTATGAGAATTAAGAGATTGGCTAGAGAAAGAAGTCACGCTCACACCGTAAAAGCGAAGAGAGATTTGGGTTGTTTTTTTTAGTTTGCAGGAAAACTACAGATTTTTAGTTAAAACGGATCCAGGTCAATCTATTTTTACTATTTGAATTCAGGGTGGGGCATGGGCAAGTACGGGGTAGGGAGACATCTCTCCCCGTCTCTAGGGGCAAGGAATTTTTTTGTCTCCGTCTTCGTTTTTTTCAGGGAATCCCCTCTCATATGTGGCGGGGTGGGTCCTGGGACAAATCCCATCCTTATAAATTGACATAAATATAATTACCTTTAACCTTTTAAGCTTTAAATCAACAAATATGAATGATTCACAAAAAAAATATGGAAAATCAAATTACAATATCTCCATCATTAAATAAATTAAGTTTATTTCTCTTATAATAAGCTCTTTCTTATAAGCACTTTCAAAATTTGAGTTTTTTATATTTATAGTGTTGAAATTTAAAAAATATTCGCATATATATATATATTATAAATTTTTTTAATTAATCTTTTTACTATATATTAATTTTTTTTGAATTTACTATTTACATTTATATAATTAAACAATTAAATTTTTTTTCGTAAAACCTTTACTCCCATAATTTTTACATGAACTTTTATAAAAACAATTTATTAGTCGCTTTTTCTTTTTTTAAGAAGTCATATCATATTATATATATATAATAAAATAAACTCCTTGCTATGACATTTAAATTCCGGGCTCGTTATTTATAAGCATGTAGTTTTCGAAAGACTAGACCTAGCAACAAAATGGTCCCTGTTGATGCAGGCCTCACAATCTCAAATCGATAATGTTGGCTTGTCCAATTTTTTTTTTTTTCTTTCCATATAGATAAATATTACAACGTGCATGCAAACTCAAAATTAAATAATCCAAAAATTATCAACTTAATTGACATAAAAAATTAACATTTATAATTTAACTTAATTTAGATTAGTTACTTGCTCACAAAGAAAAAAATATTTATATAAGTTTGAATTTATATGGTTGATTGCCATTTGCATTAACTATATTTTAAAAATCAAATTAAAAATGTTTAATTACTGTCAATTTTTAACATAATCTCATTAATTAATGAATTTTTTAATATTCACATTCAAAACAGGCAGTGCCATCTCAGACTAACACGTAAATAAGTGTCATTCTAAAATTTTACAAGGCTAAATCCGTCAGAAAAAAGGGGGATGTGACTAGCCTGTAATTAATGGCTTAATCCAAGGGCATTCTCGAAATAACGATAATAAGAACACGATAGGGGCCAAATTTAAAAAAAAAATTTAAATAAAAAAGGAGACAAATAAAAAATAAATTCAAAGTATTTTAATCTCGGACGCGAGATATCATTCAAATATGGTTTAATAGCTTCCCCTCTCAGTCTCTTCCCTCTTTTCTTTTTCTTTCTCTCTCTCTCTCTCTCTCTCAAGGCGCTCTTTGTCCCTTATCGGCTAACGTTTTCACTTTCTTTTCTTCCAAACACCAGAAGGCAGAGAAAATTCGCGAGAAAATCCGCCTCTCCACAACTACAAGACACAGAGGTGTGCGTTCAAACCCTAGAAAACTTTCATCCGACGTGGCGGATCCGATTCTCAAACCCTAGACATCGGCCGCTTTATCACGGCTCGTTTGAAATCAGGTTCTTCCTATCAGTTTTCGCCGGTTTTCACTCTCTCAGAGCCGTAGGTTTTCTCCGGTTCAGGGCTTACATTTCGTGAGCTGTTTCTATCGGTTCTCTTTCGATCTCGAGAATATCAGGTTTGTTCTATCTGTTTTCACAATTCTTTTTCGTGTTCTTTTCTATTGTGCTGCACAAACCCTTAGAGTCTGTGCGGTTCGGTTCAGTGCTTACAGTTCGTTCTTGGCTGCTGCCCTATCAAGTTTTTGGTCGATCTGGCCATCAATCAGCTTTTGAAAACCCTAGATTATTAGGTGCGGTCGCTTATGATACGGTGCTTTTTGGCTGGAATATAGTCGTGGAGGGTTTTTATTGGTGTGTTTGGACTTGCATAGCGTGATTTAGACCTTTTTTTATTGTTGTTATTGTAGTGTTTGGTTACGCGAGTAGCGGGGAATTGGTGTTTCCTGCCGATGCGATTGGGTGGAATTGTAATTTCATGCCGCCAGAACCACTGCCTTGGGATCGGAAAGACTTCTTCAAGGAGAGGAAGCACCATAACAATAATAACCACCACGACAGGACGGCGTCTGACTCCTTGCTAGGAGGTGGCGGCGGCTCCCTGACCAGATGGAGAGATTACTCCTCGTCCTCTTCTCACAGCCGCGAGCTCCCCCGGTGGGGATCTGTCGACTATCGTAGACCTCCAGGTAACGTCAGTTCTTAAATAGCTTATTTTCATCAATTATAAGTGTTAATTTGCTCTGGAGTAGCCGTAGATCATTCACTTTTCATTCGTATTTTATTTTATGGACAGACATCGAAATAAGACTTTGCTTGAAACTAAGTAGTCATGATTTGTTTGACATGTGGCTTCGGATCTCATTTGTTGTGTTTTAAGACGTGCTTATTTCGGATTCTCGTTAGATCTGGGTTTTCTTTTTCTTTTTGTCTTTTGGGTTGTTGGGGAATTTTATCTTGGTCAGAGATCTCTTCGGGGGTGGATTTATTGATTCTTAACTTTTTTTGTTTTTTTTTTCTTGTTTGGGAGAATATATACTTTGCTTGTCTAAAATTGTTGTGGTTTTTCCTTTTTGTTTAAATATTTTATGAAGGTCATGGTAAGCAGGGAGGTTGGTACTCGTTTGCTGAAGACTCTTGTCATGGTTATGTGCCTTCTCGAACTGGTGACAAGATGCTGGAAGATGAGAGCACCCGCTTGTCTGTTTCACGTGGGGATGGGAAATATGGCCGGAATGGTAGGGATAATAAAAGTTCTTTTAATCAGAAAGACTGGAAAGGGCATTCATGGGAAACAAGCAATGGGTCATCCAACATTCCTGGGAGGCTACAAGACCTGAGTAATGATCAGAGGTCAGTCGATGATATGCTAACATATCCATCTCATCCTCAATCTGACTTTGTAAACACATGGGATCACCTTCAATTGAAAGATCAACATGATAATAAAATGGGTGGTGTCAATGGGTTGGGCACAGGCCAAAGATGTGAGAGAGAGAATTCACTGGATTGGAAAACACTTAAGTGGACTCGTTCTGGAAGTTTGTCTTCCCGGGGTTCGGGGTTCAGCCATTCAAGCAGCTCAAAGAGCCTGGGTGGCGTAGATTCCAATGAAGGGAAGGCTGAGTTACAGCCAAAAAATGCAACTCCAGTCCAGTCTCCGTCAGGGGATGCAGCAACCTATGTGACATCTGCTACACCATCCGAGGAGACTACTTCTAGGAAGAAGCCACGTCTCGGATGGGGTGAGGGATTGGCAAAGTATGAGAAAAAGAAAGTTGAAGGTCCTGATGTGGTTGAGAACAAAGATGGAGCTGTTGTTTTGACTAGTAATGTAGAACCTGCTCATTCTCTCTCTTCAAACTTGGCTGAAAAAAGCCCTAGAGTTATGGGTTTGTCAGATTGTGCATCACCTGCAACTCCATCCTCTGTTGCTTGCAGTTCTTCGTCAGGTTTGTTGTTTCTTACATTGTTTTTTATTATAATTAAGTTGGTTCAATATTAGGTTTTGACCAAACCAAAACTTGAATACGCTGTTTGTTTTATTCTCACATTTTGGTTTATAAATGTAATTTGTACAACAAACCTAATTCAATCCCTAATATGTCCTTTTGCTTCAAGTTGATGGTAGAGGGCCCGGTAAGGGTGTTGATATGTAAGTTACAAGGATTAATATAAAATGATCCATCCCCTTAATTGAGTTGTGTTACTTTTTTCATGGTAAGTGTCAAGTGCTTGGATATGATGGCTAAATACATGTAAATTATTTTCCTCTCCCATTCTTTTCCTTGCAATTTGATGTGAGCAATATGATTTGTGATTTGTTTGCTTTACGTTTTCCATTCCCATTATTTATGTTGGCTATCTTTTACCGCTCCACTTGTTTGGATTGAACGAAGCCATCTTCTTAAATTTTGGCATATCTTTAGTTTTTAATTAGTTTTCATTTAGTAACTGTCTTGAAGAGTTCTATCCCATTGTTGCTTAGACACAAACAGACTCAACCACCAACCCCCCTTCCCCGTGTTTATCATTTGCCAATGTTTACTATTGCATGTCTGACCAAACAATTTTTAATTATATGTGGGCAATCATTGCAGGTGTAGAGGAGAAAGCATTTAGCAAGGCAGCGAGTGTTGATAATGATAACAGTAATTTATGTGGCTCACCCAGTATTGGGTCTCAGAATCATCTTGAGGGATTTTTATTTAATTTAGAGAAGTTGGATAGCAGTTCAATATCTGATTTAGGCTCTTCTCTTATGGAATTGCTCCATCCTGATGATCCTAGTTCTTTAGATTCTAGTTTTGTTCGATCTACTGCAATGAATAAGTTGCTTATATTGAAAGGTGATATCTTGAAGACCCTGGAGGTGACTGAGTCTGAAATTGATTCACTGGAAACCAAACTTAAGTCATTGAAATCTGAATTGGGAAGTAGATGTCCTTGTCCGGCAACATCCAGTTCTTTGTCAGTAGAGGGCAACACGGATAATTTAAAGGAACAGGGGACTGCCTCCAATTTGACTGCCCGACCTGCTCCTTTGCAAATTGATTCTTGTGGTGAAGGTTTGTTGGATAAGATGCCAGATTGTAGTCATGTCTTGGAAGAAGCTCATGCTAATGTTAAAGATGAGGATGTAGATAGTCCTGGAACTGCTACTTCTAAATTTGTTGAACCGTTGACTGAGGTGAACGCAGAGTCTCCATCTGACAATGTTAAAAATAGTGAAGGTTCTGGGGATTTGGATGCTATTCAGTCAGAGAACGTTGAACTTAAATGCACGCTGCCTGGCTCCTGTAAGGAAGAGGTGACTGGTGCTTCCGCTGGCAGGAATGACATTGTGCGTACAGAGAGTGAAGATGGTGCACTTGTTTCTGGTGATTTGAGTCTATATGCTGACCGAGAAAATTTGTGCAATATAATTTTGGGTTGCAATAAAGAATATGCTAATAGCGCTTCTGAAGTATTTAATAAGCTATTGCCAAGAGATCTTTGTAATGTTGATGTTTGGGGAGTTGCCAATGTCTTGCGTTGTCAGGACAACTCCTCAGTCAAAGAAAAGGTTGTAAAGAGGAAGCAATTTTTAAGATTTAAAGAGAGAGTATTGACTCTTAAGTTTAAAGCCTTTCAACATCTTTGGAAGGAAGATATGCGCTTGCTTTCAATAAGGAAATATCGTGTGAAGTCTCAGAAGAAATGTGAATTAAGCTCGAGGACGACACATAGTGGATATCAGAAGCACCGGTTTTCTATTCGCTCTCGATTTTCTTCTCCTGGTAAGAAACGCTTAATTTCTTTATATGCTTTGATTGTTTTTACTGTTTAGTCGTATAAATATTGAATATAATTAAGTGTCAATTTTAATGAGATGATAATTACTTTATGTAGGACAGTGGAGTAGTTCTGATAAGATTTATCTAGTTGATGAATTACTTTTGTAAGCTTCTTATATTTTGGAAATGTTCTGATATATTTTGATGTTACTGCAAAATTTGGAAAGAATATGAGATATAATTTATAAATTACATCTGTAATTTCTCTCTCTCTCTCTTGTCTTTTTTTTTTTTTTAACATTTGAACATTGATAGCTTTCTATTTTATATTTTGTCGTTGACTCTAGATATAATTGAAAGAGAGATATATAAGGTGATCAAGTGCTGATTTTGCTATATTGCTAAATATGATTAGTCTAATAATTATGCCTAGGCTGTAGTTCTGATGGTTTAGGATTTTTTTCCAGGGAAGCTTGTGTTTTTATCTTTATTTGATGTCTTTCTGATGTCCTAGTGTAAAATTCTTAGAGGAAGAGTATAGGCAAATTTGTTTCCTAGCTGTCAAGTAAGTGCTGAGGCATTTATAGAATTCCTCCTATGTGACTTGAGTGAGGAGTTGAAGTGGTGGAATATAGGGGAAAGTATGGAAGGCTACAATGTTGTTGCCATAGAGTATGCTTACTGAATGCAGCATATATAACAATTTTTTTCTTTTCTTTGTATTGATGATTCTCTCTCTCTCTCTCTCTCTCTCTCTCTTTTATTTTTTATTTTTTATTTTTTTCTCTGTTTGGATGATTCATGACTCTGCAATGTGTTTAGTGAAGTAGCTGAAAAGTTTGCTGTATTACATGTGAAGCAACCATCTTTGGGTGCAAATGTTAATAAAAATAGTGTTACAAGCATTTAGCTGTGCATCTAAGTGCTTATATAGAATGGTCTGTAAGATCCTGTAGTCAATCTCCAGCACTGTTAGTGGACTGGCTTTTCTGTGCTGTTTTATTTGAGTTGCTACGTGCTTCTATAGGAATGGTCTTCTTAGTGTTTAATCAGTGAAGTGTGGTTCTAATCAGTAGCAGGATGTAAAATAATTGAATAAACTGCTGCTGCACAGTCTTAATAATGGAGGATTAGCAGCATTTTCTAGGATTCATGGTAGTGTAATAGATGAAGAGCAAGATGGAAGTGTCCCAAGATTTCATGAGAGGGTATCAATTCCTATTTTTTCTCAGATGCATTGATGTTGAATGCATATCATGTTACACAATTCTGTTTACAGTTTCTAAGGTGACAGTGATTCATTTATTGTGGCTTGGTTGTGTTGACATCCATATCTATAAGTGAGGCAAGCTTCTGGTTATTAATGTGGTTGTGCTTTGGGTGTTCATATTAAGTTACCAGATTGTTTGCAATAGGAAATGATGATAAAACATGGAAATGGTCCATGTGATACTTTCTATGCTTAAATATGTTATTCACTGGTATTTGTTGTATGTTCTATATTCTTTTCAGTGTTTCTTTTTCCTTTTGGGGTGCTTTTCTTTCTTTATTTATTATTATTATAGTTTCAGGGATATTTGTTTCTAATTAATATTTGATGGTAGATGAATTCCTTTTCCAGTGCTAATTTTGGTGTTGACCATATGACTTACATCTTTTCTTTTCCTTAGCAATGCTAGTACTGACAATTTTACTGTTCATTGTTTTTACTGTCTTAGCAACAGGAAATCTAAGCCTTGTTCCGACCACAGAGATAATTAATTTCACTAGCAAACTGCTTTCAGATTCCCAGATCAAGGTTTATAGGGATTCTTTGAAGATGCCAGCATTGATATTGGACAAGAAGGAGAAGATGGTGTCTAGGTTCATCTCTAGTAATGGACTGGTTGAAGATCCGTGTGCTGTGGAGAAGGAAAGAGCTATGATCAATCCCTGGACTGTGGAAGAGAGAGAAATTTTCATGGATAAATTAGCCACCTTTGGGAAAGATTTCCGGAAAATAGCTTCGTTTCTTGATTATAAAACGACTGCTGATTGTGTTGAGTTCTACTATAAAAACCACAAGTCTGATTGCTTTGAGAAAATAAAGAAAACGCCTGAACAAGTGAAGCAATGTTCTAATACTTACTTAATTCCATCAGGCAAAAAATGGGATCGACAGATGAATGCTGCATCCCTTGATATATTGGGTGAAGCTTCTGAGATGGCAGCTGCATTCCAAGCTGACAATGTTCGGCAGATGTGTTCTGGAAGAATCTCTTTGGGAGGGCGCAGTGATTCAAAAATATCTTTGGGTGATGATGGGATGACAGAAAGGTCAAGCAGTTTTGATGTACATGGGAATGAGAGAGAAACAGCTGCTGCAGATGTTTTAGCAGGAATATGTGGTTCCCTGTCATCTGAGGCAATGAGTTCTTGCATCACAACTTCTGTTGATCCTGGAGAGGGCCAACGGGAGTGGAAGCACCAGAAAATGGATTCTGTTAGGAGATGGCCTTCAACTTCTGATGTTACTGAGAATGTTGATGATGACACTTGCTCAGATGAGAGTTGTGGGGAAATGGATCCTGCTGATTGGACAGATGAGGAGAAATCCATCTTTATACAGGCAGTGTCATCCTATGGTAAGGATTTTGTCATGATCTCACGATGCGTTAGAACGAGGTCCAGCGATCAATGTAAGGTTTTTTTTAGCAAGGCTCGGAAGTGCCTTGGACTGGATTTGATACATACTGGACGTGGAACTGCAGGAACCTCTATAAGTGATGATGCCAATGGTGGAGGGAGTGACACAGAAGATGCATGTGTCTTGGAGACTAGCTCGGTTATCTGCAGTGATAAGGTAGACTCTAAAATGGATGACTTGCCATCCTCTAGGGCATACAAAAATCAGGACAAATCCGATACGGGAACCATGAACATGCCAACTGACCTGAATAAATCAGAGGATGACGATGGGGTGAGACTTCTTGATGATCAAGGTTCCAAGGATTCCAAGGATGTAGGTCCTTTGGTTTCTGATGAATGTAAGATACTGCATACTCCTGAGGTAGTTTCTGAATTGGAAAGAAAGAGAATGGATGATGTTAATAGCCAGTCCGAGTCGCTGCAGGCCCATAAAATTCCAGTTGTATTGGTTGAGGAAGAAGGTGGGAAAGATAATGTGACAGAACAAGCTGTTGGTCTGCCGGTACCAGTTACGATTAGAGAAGCCATGAATTGCCCGTCAGGTTTAAATGTTGTAGTTGAGACTACTGAGGCTCCTGTTAAGGAATTTGAAAATGGCTTGGAGGGTCGAATTGAGCATAATAAAGTATGCAAAGCCGACAGAAATGGTGACACAGATACGATGCGAGGTGCAAATGCATTTGGGAATATTTTCGATCTGGCTGTAGATACAGGTTCTTGTTCTGCTCCTCTGAAGTCAGATTGTGGGGATAAGCTTCCTGTAATGTCATTGCCACCGGAGAATTCTCTTGCTCCTGTAACTTCTGTGCCACAAGATTCTGCTGCCAGTCAATGTGAAAAAACAGTTAAACAAAATAGGTTGTCTACCACTCTTGACTTTCAGGGGAATAAAGATAAGAATGCTCATAAATCTGTTAGCAGTGAAGACTATCACCATAACCTGTTGGGGCATTCCGTACTGAACCATGTTGAACACCCCCAGATTCTCAAGGGTTATCCGTTGCAAATTCTTGCAAAGAAAGAGATGAATGGTGATATAAGTTGCAGACAACTTGCTGAAGTTCAAGGCATTTCTAAGTCAGACAGGAGTAACGGTGTGCACTATATGGCTCAGGATTGCTACATTCAGAAGTGTAATAGTTCAATGTCTCATGCTTCAGTTCCTGAGCTTCCGCTTCTGTCACCAAACTTGGACCAAAAGAATGATCCTCCAAGAACCCATTCACGCAGTTTGTCAGATACGGATAAACCATGCAAGAATGGTGATGTTAAATTGTTTGGTAAGATACTTAGTCATCCCTCATCTTCACAGAAGCCAAATTCTGGTAGTCGTGAGACTGAAGAAAAGGGGGTTCATCATCATAAACAAAGCTGCAAGGTATCAAATTTGAAATTCACTGCTCCTCACCCTGCAGAGGTTTTGAAGTTTGATCGTAATAACTATCTAGGCCTTGAGAACGTTCCTGTGAGGAGTTATGGTTTTTGGGATGGGAACAGAATTCAAACCGGTTTTTCATCTTTGCCTGATTCAGCCATCTTGCTGGCTAAGTACCCTGCAGCCTTCGGCAATTATCCTGCCTCCTCATCCAAAATGGAGCAGCAGGCTTTGCAAGTCAAGAGTAGTGAGCGCAATTTGAACGGTGTAGCAGTTCTTCCGCAAAGGGAAATTAGTAGCAGTAATGGAGTGGACTATCAGGTGTATAGGAGTCGTGATAGTACTAAAGTACAGCCATTTACCGTAGATGTAAAGCAGAGGCAGGACTTGTTATTCTCCGAGATGCAAAGACGAAATGGGTTTGAAGCGTTGTCGAGTCTTCCACAGCCGGGAAGAGGGATGGTCGGAGTGAATGTTGTAGGAAGAGGAGGGATTCTAGTAGGTGGACCATGCACGGGTGTTTCAGATCCAGTGGCAGCTATTAAAATGCACTATGCTAAAGCTGACCAGTATGGTGGGCAGAGTGGGAGCATTATTCGGGAAGAAGAATCTTGGAGAAGTAACGGGGACATAGGCAGGTAGTAGTTTTTCTTCGAGGGCTTGGAAAAGAAGCCCTTCGCAGCAAACGTCTTTCTTTGCTGCGCCCTGTATAATAGTTTTTGTATTGTTCAATGAAAATGATAGGACAGTAGACAGTTTCTCAGATCTTTCTTTTTCTTTTTTTGGGTAAAATATTTTAGGTGCTTGTAATATTGCAGCAGCTTTGTATTTGTTGTATTTGATGGAAATACAGAAATAATCTGTGAAAGTTGGAAGGGGCAATTCCAGGGTTCTCCTTAAAACACCTACCAGTTAGACCATTAAACATCTATACCCGATTTTCTGTCCGCCACATTTTGCTCTACCTCAAATGCTTAAAGCTGCTGTTATACAGTTATGGTCTCTGTATAAATTTTTAATTTCTATTTATTTCTTAACTTCTGTGTCTATATTTTCTTCATAGGCCACACCTTAATCGCCAGTTCTATTTGTTTATCTTTAACTTTTTGAAATAACGTCCCAAAGGGAGGTGTGATAACGCAGTATTCTAGTTGGGGCTTCTATTAACATATTCCGGTGTCCAATTTTCAACCAGGAATGGCCAATAATTGGATGTTGATTGCCTTGGCTTATAGAATATAGATATCAAAATATCATTTGTCTTTGTCATTCATTGGCTTTGTCAAAGACGTTATTTTAAAATTCCAAATCTGCGGAATACTTTTGACGATGTGTGGATGTCCACCGAGCTGTCTATCACAAAAGCAAAAGTAAAATTTATCAGGCTATCTTATCTGGCATTTTACCAAATCTTCCTCAAAATTAGTCAAAAAAATACATACCATACAAAGTGGCTCATCGTGCAGAGTACCTGTCCATTAACATTACCGGGTCTTTAGAATTAGTTATATTGACACCTAAAAAATGTGGAGTTGTGAACTAACTGGGTTGTCCGACCAGAACTGTAGTGGTGCCCAAAATATATCGTTTCGTCGTTTTAAAATTTATGCAGAAAATATGGTACCATGAGGATTACCATGAATAAGGGCGGTCTTTTGGCACATGAATGGCATGAACCTGTGTCTGCTTTTGAATGTGACCTGTGCGGAAGAACTAACTATCTTCCCATCATTAAGAGACCGATCAAATTTGATCTCAACGCATCAACTGGCTCTAATTCAAGTTGTTCAAAGCATCACTTCTGGCCTTATCTTTTTCCAGACAAGTGGTCGTGACATCTCTAACTGATCTTCTAATGAATGTCAATTTTCTTTGCCTCTTCTTGTGTCTGGAGGATGGATGGAAGAGGTGCCGTAACTTCTATTACCTGCATTTGGGAATCAAAGATAGTAAATTTGTTGCAATAGAAAATAAATAAAACTATAATCTCAAGGCTTAGCAATTTTTATTTACGTGGAAAACGTTACTCACAGCTTTGCAAATCATGAAATAATATACCAACAGTAGGTGATAGAACACCTTTTTTTGGATTTGGATGAACCATAATATCGATATTTCTCAGACATCATTGGGCATAAATAATTTTATTCATACAAAGGCATATGCATTCATATATCAGAATGCTCCTAAGTGATAATTTGTAATTTCCACATGTTGAGTTTGATTGGTGAACTGGAGGAACAAGTATTTTTGGATGGTTGTTATGCATTTACCTCATTTGTGGTCGGATGTGAGAGTGTGAGTTGATGTGCATGCAAATAGTAACCACAGTCTCCTGGAAGAGGTGTTAGAGGCTTTGGATACCCTCTGCATGAAGAGCGAAAAAAATGCATATTATAAAAGGAACTTGACTACTTAAATAAAAATTATGAGATCAACTGTTTTTTCCCCCAATGAATCTTAGATTTTTGCTTTCAAAAACAGATGGGTCAAACAGGTCCAAGAACCAACTCTATATATGCAGTGAATAAACATCACAATAATCGAAATTTGCTAGTAGTTCAGGAATAACAATAAGATAAGAAAGTTAGGGAAGAAAGAAATCATCCATGTAAGAAGAGTATTTCTATACCCATCTTGTGCAAAAGTATCGTTAGCAAATTCAGAGTCAAAAGACTTTGGTTGGCCTCCAGCAATGTAGAGAGGATCACCTGCTTAGAAGTAAAAAGTAACTTCAGAGTCTGACTTAAGGCAAAACATAACATGAACACAGGAGACAAAATTTTAAGCTCCCAAGAGAGAAACTTTATGCAGGTTGAAGGAGATACCTAATCCTCAACTGTGATTACAAGAAAAAGTAAAATTGACAGGAAACAATAACTTGCAATATTATGATGGTACGGCAGAAATTTGAAGCAATCCAGACAACTTTTACCCACCATAGTTAAACTTCTTGACATTTAGAGTCTCCTCTATATAATTAATCTTGAAAATGGCATAAAAAATACATGTTTACTACCTTTACCATATATGTGAGCTCCCTGTTATCACAAATTTTAACCTATGGCTTTACCACCTTTACCTCTTTATCTCATTACAGTTCACCATCACCTTGTGCCTGGAATCAGTTTAAACCTTTGATTCCATTTTTGTCCTTTTTCTTTAATGTCATCCAGGTGCATAAATCCTATAAAGTTTTGAGACTTCATTTAATGCTAAAATTGACATAAGACTGTCATTGGAAGTGGTTACATGATTCAAATACAAAATTGGATGTCATTCAATAACCAGTACCATACAGATATAAAGACTTCAAATTTTACCCACTAAAGGATGCCCTACAAAAGCAAGATGAATGCGTATTTGGTGTGGCCGGCCAGACTGAATTGCAACCTGTTAAACACATTGACAGATCAGGAAACTTGTATTTAGTTATAGGAAATGCAAAGGTCATCCTAAAATTCTTGATGAACAATTGAATGAGGACAGTCTATTCATGAAAAAATCATATTGCGTCCATAATATCTCCTAATACGTAGTAACATGATGGTTGATGATATAACAAAATGAAGCAGAAGGGGTACCTGGACCAATGTTCGGTTTCCTTGCACATCTCTCTCAAGGACTTTAAGTTTGCTCAGAGATGGTTTCCCTACTTAGACGGAAAAACAACAAGGGACAGAAAAAAAAAACGTAAATGAAAAAGGAAGTGGAAAACCAAGCACGACTGTGAGGATGAATGACACAGTAAATACTTGGACGAATATGGTGACTAGTACAATATAACTTGTGTTCAAAAACAGAAAAAAAAATGACTATGTTTATATTTCTAAATCTGTGGTCCAGCAACTAGATAGAAGGTATAAATATATTCGTTGAACACAATTCAATAGATTAATAAACCTGAAGGAGTAGCGACATACAGCCCTTTGGCCACACCAGGATATCGCATAATTCCGATTGGCTGCTTGATGATTATCTGCGATGCAGAAAAAAGTTCTAATTTACATAAAAATATGTTCAAGTAACAATGTAATAGATACACAAAAAGAGTGGATATAGATGGTTTGCTAATTTAGTAGCCTGTACAAGGACAACTCTTAGCTAAGATACAAAATGATAGCACAATCACATAAGCAGAAAAACATTATTGGCAAAACAATATTGAGAAATTCCAAAAAAGATGTTGTGCCGCGATGTTACCTCATCCTCCTCAACCATCCCACTTACTAGTGCCCGGTATATCTTTGAAATTTTCCTTGTACAAAGCTCCATGTTCATATCACTGCACACCAGAGGATTGTAGGTTTAATCAATGAATGATATAATGATTTAAAACAAATTGCATCCAGAGTTGTACTTATTCATGGCTACAATAGATCGAATCAATATAGACCTTAAAACAAAATGCAACACAAATAATAATTCTCATGTCTTAAAAAAAAAGTAAAGCCCCAAAGATATGTAGGTTTTAGACTTCAGTTTTACTGGGATTGTAAGGGCAGCATGTCATTCTGCTATTCTTTGTTCAGAATCTGTCAGTTAAGTGACTCTTGTTCGAAATGTGGTCCAGATCAGGTTTATCGCTGTAGATGTTCTCCCCATTTTCCAACATTACTAGATAAGAACATGTGAATATGAAGCACTTTACTTAAGTTAAAAAAAAATGAGAAAAAATGGTAATTGAGGGGTTCTTGGCCTAATGTAATATGGGGACAGCTATTACTACTGGTGAGCTCATCATGTTTTCAAAAAGAAAGAATAAACAATAACGCTTGTAAAGGAATTAAAGGGCCTTTTGTCCAAGTAGTAGTCTGCATCTGTTTAATTGATTCCCAGGTCCAGCAATTCAGAAGCATGGAACGGGATAATAAGTTCCTCTAACTGAAAATCATTTTGTAAATGTTATTATGCATCAAATGATAGTACACTTCTGCTTCTCTTTTCAGGAGATATTTCATACCGAGCAGATTCATTTATTTCTCACTTCTTTTCAATGATCTCTACTTCTAATTGACATGTTATGCATTGAGGAGTATTAAATATTGTTCTAAAAATTACTCTACTTGTAAGCCAAAAATATAAATTAATTTTTTATGCTTAAATCATAACCATCAATTCTACAAAGTTATAGATAGATCGGCAGGTAGCTTTTTCACAAGCTAATACTGAGGATAAACGAAAAGTTCCATTTTTTCATGGTTTTTAGCCATTTGATAAAAAATAAACTGCAAGTGGATGCAAACAAGATAAAAACCAGCTTTCTTGCTACCTGTTAGCACCAATAACAGATGTCCCATCAGCAAAATATGCTGCAAGGCAGGTTTTTGCAAGCTTTGTTTTTGCACAAAGTAATATTCCTAAAACCAATAAACAAACTAATCAGCTCACTGAAAATACGGGAAGAATAATAAATTTTGCCTAATTGCTGTACATAACCAACATAAAAATTAAAAAGGTAAAGTTGGGATGCTAGATGTTTAGGAATATCAAGTTTGATTTGTCATATAGGGCAGAAATAAACTACCAACCATCATTAGTTATGGCAGTACACTGCTTACACTATAAATTTTGTTTACCATCACCAGATGAATATGCAATACCACCATGAAAAGAGACCCATCTAAATTCAACTATAGGCATCTTCAAATAACAAATAAAAACAACTTTTATCGAATTTAAGTTCTCAGCTTCATCGTTGTTCTCTCATCTTTC
>WYDK02000008.1:2239208-2258531 GCA_009867345.2 Toxicodendron radicans
TTGTTCAAGGTAATTATTGTTAACTTTACTATTATATGGCTCTGCTCTACATTTACATTCAGTCTTGTATAGTCTACTTGGTTCAGAAAAGCCTAGACGTGGACGGTTTGACATCAAACCCATTTTAATTATAAGAAAAAAAAATCATCTTCTGTAGAAAAAAGATAAACCAATTCCTGGAAGTGTTGTCCCAGAGCAGTTGCTCTTTGTTATTTTTAACAGGGTTTTACGAACCTCTGCGCATCACACTATGAGAGAGTGTTTTGACTTTAATTAAAAAATTGATTTTATAAGTACACTCTCCCAATCAGGACATGACACATCACTTTGTTTATGTATGGACTTTGTAAGTGTAATATTATCCAATTCTTAATATGGTCACATAGGCAAGACGGAAATGGTTGGCTGTCTTTCAAAAATGGAAATAAATAGATACTTGAATAAGATTCTCACTTGAAATATCGGACTTTGTTTTACAGATGATGTAGCGAGAAAACAATAGTTTCAGTGTGTTGCTATTTTGACGAATCCAACATTGCTGCTTTTTGTTCTGCCTTTAAACGGAGAGTTGTTGATTTATTGGACATTTCTGAACTCTTTACTTTTTCAACGAAGATTTTTGTTTTCTTTTAGAATCATTGGAACATAATTTTTTCAGATGATTGAAAATTTCTTCTTGTAATGGAACAAAATTTTATCCTTGATTCCTGTACAAAGTATATCATCTGGCATGTTGTATTCATAGAATCAATTTGAATTCAAGCGAGATACCATGATATTCATCTTCATGCTGCACTATTTTTTTGGAATCTGAAATTGAGTAAGCCCTAGTTTATGATGCAGCATGGGGGAAAGCCTCAATTATAACAAAAAAGAAAATAAACAAATTATCAAGTGTTAATTGTGCTTTTTATACACAATTATTCATCAAAGATGGAAGAGTAAACAGCAATATGAATCTTGTTTACGTTAACAACAATGTAATAGGATTATAATTGCTATTAAAGTTGCATCGTTTTACAATATCCAGTAGTGACAACCTTCAGATTTATTGAAGTATGCATCTATTCTCCTTCATAATACATGAAATGTCTTCAATGTTGGAAAACAGAAAGGGAAACGGTTATATACCTACACATCAAACGAAAATACCACTCCATTCTCCTTGATGAAGTTGTGTGTTGTGTGATCCACAACCTGCACAGAAAGATGACCATAATAAGGCATCCTGATCTAAACATATGCACAGTACACGCACATAGGCACACTCAAAACAAAAGGTGCCATGAAAGTGCATTGCATTGTGTGGATAGAGCGAAAATGGATGCACAATGATCATGCTTATGGACCAATAAAACAGTATTGAGAGCTTGGTGCAGAAGAATGTCATTATGCAGATAAACCCATTCCTCCGTTTAATAAGAAGTTATCATCCTATAAACTCCTCAAAGACCAATTTTCTAAAGGAGTGGAACTCTGTGTGTGCACTAACTGATGGTGCTAGTTGACGATTTTCCAGATCTGTATAAAGGAGTTAGGCATGAAAGCTTCCCTAAGAACATCAGAGTAAGATTTCAAGTTTTGACTGAGCATCAGATTTAAAAATTGGGGCATAACAATCAGATTTATATCAAATTCTTCAGGCCGAAAATCAGTCTAAAAAGTTTGCTATATCTTATATCATGCAGAATCAAAACAGTATGCCTTCTGATAGATTATCTTCTGCTTCCTCCAGAAGGGAAGTTTATTTTTCAATTTAGGCAAAGAAACTAACTTGTCAAGGTGAAATGAATAGATAAAACCGTAACAATTTCATAGTGGCTCTCTCCATCTGCACCAAAAAACATTTATAAATTAAGATCTTTAGTAGAAAGAAAGTGTCTGAAAAGCTCACATTGGTATTGCTGAGTTCTAAATTGTAGAAGTCCATGTTGTCGGCCTTAAACAAAGGCCCCGCATGCCAGGTTCCACGGTTAAGTTTAAGAAACTTAGGGCCTGCAATTCTGAAAACGCGCACATCTTCAACAGCAGGAGGAACATAGACATGACCACAGTGAGACTGCACAATGCCTGTCCCACCCTTTGTTTCCTTTGAATCAACAATGGAGGGCTTCGCAACTCCAAGATACCAAACATGACCCCCAATTGATCCAAGGCACTGAGTCACACTAGTATGGTGCGTAATTGTTGAAAACTTCAATGGTCGGTCTTCCAGACGCATAATGTAGAACCTGTTGAAAAGCATGATTATACCATCAAAATCTATGAGAAATTCTCAATACTCTCTCGCGGATATGAGTTTCTTCTCCAATTAAAAGCACAGAGTCAAATAAAGAACAGACTAATTAGACCAAAACCCAGAAAGCTTAACTGATTTGAATTTGTGCAAAATATGTGGCTTAAAGTTCACAACTTTGAATTACTATGAACTTGTAAAAGCTACAATTTCCTCTAAATGCAAACGACCAAACAAAAACAAAAAAGCTTAAGGGATCATACGAGACAGAGCCAAATTATAATGCAAATAGTCATTATATTCTCCAACACAAAAGGGTAACTGACAAATCAACCAAAATTGTTCCTCTCTCATCTCAATCACTTGCTATGAAATATCAACTCAACAGAAAGAGACTAACACTTTGTATGCGAAGTTGATTAAAAGTTAAAACAACACACATATTCATTTAATGCGGAATCAGTACAAGCAAAGAAAGAAAATATAATCGTGAAAGGAAAATAATGAAAATTGTTTAACACCTCGGCGTGCCACGGCTGAGGTCTAGTTGAGCATCTTGAGGACCAAACTCTTCACCATCAGGTGAAGCTTCAATCACTTGTCCAAATTCCGCAAAGCTTTCTTTTGTCGCTTCTATTGACTTCAGTTTCACTACCTCTTCTTGCTTCTTTATTTTCCCAGAATTCTCCATTTTCTCGGGAAATATAAGTCAAACAGAATCCAGTTCCAAACATAGCTGTACCTCAAACCCACTGATAGAATAACTGTTACGTTAAACGGTGTCGTTTCATCTTAATAAAATTTGAAAGATGAATGATTATTGATTTATTTCACATTTGATTTAATAAAAAATTAAAAATAACCAACGGCAACCACATTCATGTTTCTCTGACCTTCTGCACGGGGAGGTCCGTGTAATTAAATAAATATTGAGGGAAATCAGAACAATTCTCATATTATAGAGGTACTTTAAAATTACACTAAAGATCAGGGAAGGTCATTGAAATTAATCATTAAATTTTAAACTACCCTCCTCAAAACTCATCGTTTTGCCGTCCACCTTCTCTCTCCCTCCATCTCCAAATAAACCCCAAAACCCTAATTACAGTCACAGAAAGTGACAGATAAACAATTGCCATGAACAAAACTCCACGACCACCACTACCACTAGACCCAAACCACGAATCAACTGATCCCCAGCTCTTAAGAACCCTAACTGAGATTCTAACGAAAGATAAAACTCCAGTTGAATCGCTCACTCCACACATTCAACACCTCACTCAGCCACTCCTCCTCTCTCTTCTCTCTTCCAGAACCCTAGCCCAGAGACCCAACGCTCTCCTCTCCTTCTTCCAATGGGCCCAGTCCCATTTACCTTCCTCTCTCACACAATCCCCTCTCCCTCTTCTTTCTCTCCTCCCTTCACTCTTTCAATATCACAAGCACTCAGACGCCAAATCTTTGCTCGTTTCTTTCATCAACTCTGATCGCCAACGCGTTCTTCACAGCTACATTGTTAACCCCAGTAACCGGGACCACAGGAAATATGGTATTAAGCTGTCGAAACCTCTATTCGACACGTGCATTAGTGCCTATGTTGAGTCCGGGGCACCCCACTTGGCTGCTCAGATTTTCAGTAAAATGAAGAGGTTGAAAGTTCAGCCTAGATTGTTGACTTGCAATGTGCTTATAAATGGATTGGTAAGACACCCTTCTTCGCATTCAATTTTGCTTGCTAATAAAGTTTTTAAAGATATGACTAGTGTTCTTGGAGTTAAACCTAATACTAGTACTATTAATGTGTTGATAAATGGATGTTGCTTGGAGAATAAGTTTGTGGATGCACTTGAGTGGCTGAAAAAAATGGAGGGCTTTGGTTGTTTACCTGATAATGTAACGTATAATACGATTTTGGATGCTTTGTGTAAGAAAGGTAGATTGAGTGAGGCTAGGGGTTTGTTGTCTGATATGAAGAATAAAGGGTTGTTACCCAATAGGAGCACATATAATATTTTGATATGTGGGTATTGTAAGTTGGGGTGGTTGAAGGAGGCGGTGAAGGTGATAGAGTTGATGACATTGAATAATTTGTTGCCTGATGTTCGGACATATAATATGTTGATTAATGGGATGTGTAATGACGGAAAGTTGGAGGAGGCTTTTAGGTTGAGGAATGAGATGGAGAATTTGAGGTTGTTGCCTGATGTTGTTACTTATAATACTATGATTAATGGATGTTTTGAATCGGGTAGTAGTTCAGAGGCATTTAAGTTGATTGATGAAATGGGTGAGAAAGGAGTGAAGCCGAATGCAGTTACTCATAATAGTATAATTAAGTGGTATTTGAAAGAAGGCAGAATAGAAGAAGTGAGTAATACTATGAGGAAAATGGAAGAAAGTGGGTTTCCACCAGACACTGTTACTTACAATACTTTGATAAATGGATATTGTAAAGCAGGGAAGATGGCTGAAGCTTTCAGAACAATGGATGAGATGAATAGGAAAGGTTTGAAGATGAATAGTTTTACACTTAATACCATTCTTCATACTCTTTGTGGGGAGAAAAAGCTTGATGAGGCATACAACTTGCTTAATAGAGCCAGCAAAAGGGGTTATTGTCTTGATGAGGTGAGTTATGGTACTCTTATCACGGGATATTTTAAGGACAGACAGCTGGACCGAGCTTTGAAGCTTTGGGATGAGATGAAGGAGAAAAAGATTGTTCCTAGTATTGTTACCTATAACATTATAATCGCCGGGCTATGTCATTCAGAAAAGACTGAGCAAGCCATTGACAAGTTGAATGAGCTTTTTGAGAATGGTCTAATCCCGAATGAAACCACTTACAATACAATTATTCATGGGTACTGCAGGGAGGGACAAGTTGAAAAAGCATTTCAGTTTCACAACAAAATGGTTGAGAACTCATTCAAACCTGACGTGTTTACCTGTAATATTCTTCTTAGAGGGCTTTGTAGAGAGGGTATGCTAGAAAAGGCTCTTAAACTCTTCAACACATGGATTTCAAAAGGGAGGACAATTGATGCAGTTACTTACAACACGATGATATCAAGTCTATGCAAGGAATGGAGATTCAAGGATGCATTTGATCTTCTATCTGAAATGGAAGAAAAGAAATTAGGGCCTGATCATTATACATTTAATATCATTCATGGGGCACTAACTGATGCCGGTAGGCTTCAAGAAGCAGAGGATTTCAAGTCTAAAATGGTTGAAGAAGGAAAATTAAAGGATCTGCCAATTCAATTGGTACAGGGGCAGAGTGTGGTGACTACTGAGACTTCTGAGGGATCTGATTCAAGTTCCATTGCTTACTCAGAGCAGATCAATGAGCTCTGTAGTCGAGGGAAATACAAGGATGCAATGTGCATTTTTGAGGAAACAACACAAAAGGGTATCACTATAAACAAATCGACCTACATGAATTTAATGTATGGACTAATCAAAAGGCGAAAAAGCATTTCAAAAGCTGACCATAGTAGCTAATCTCTCTTGGGCGCACCACAACAGCATCAAATGAGAGCAGTTTGACATAGATTCAGCTGCTATTGAACACAGAAGGTAAGTTTTTTTTTTCCAGAAGTTGTTTTATTTACTGAAGATCCTGCTAGCTTGCAATTCCCCTTGTGTGATGCTGTTTGTGGCATTTCATTGTATTTATAATTTTTTGATATTTGGAATTAACTGATGGAGGTGGATGCATTGTCTGATCGTTGGTTCTAGGGTGTAAGGCGAGCCGAGCTCGAGCTGGATGTATATGTAATTCACCCTTTTGCATATAAAATAATTCAATTCCAGAAACCCTAACTTCTTCTTCATCAGCCAACTCACATCTCCTCTTTTCTTCTTCTTCACTTTCTTCTTGCTTCTCCTTTCTTTTTCTCCTCCTCTTTCTCTCCCCCTTCGAGCCAACTTATTTATTTCTTCTTGTTTTGATAAATTCTTGTTCGATCCTCGTCTTTCCTTCGCTAATGGGCATGGTGGTTCCTGGAGTGGAATCGGGCAGGAGGTTGGGATTGATAAACGGAAGGTTATGCTTCACCAGGAGAGGCTGTGGACGAAAGATCAGGAAAACTGGACTAGGAGAGTCAGACTTGGAATGAGGTTGTTTTTGGTTCGGAATCAACGACTACGATCAAGCTCGAGCTTGAGCTCTTCCTGTTCATGCCGAGCCAAGCTCGAGCTCCCCAAACCTCGGCTCGGCTTGGCTCGATAACACCCCTAGCTAGTACACCTTGTATAGTACATGCCATAGATCAATATACATACGTAGCAGTTTATTGTATATGTGTATACATGTATTAAAATTTTGAAAATAAGTTGCCGATGTTAATAATGAATGTGTGCCTACACCTTATCTTAGTGATTATATTTCATAGCAAGGAAATGAGAAACCAACAACATTCAAGCACGGATACTGCAAGTCTGTGGTTTGTGTCCATATCGTGTATTCTTACCCTTGTTTTCGAATCAAATTTGTATAAATTATGCATTCTCCCACTCTAGAAGATAAATGGATTGGATTTTAAGAGATGCAATTGATAAGGTTAATTCCGTCAAATTTTGAGCAATATGCGAATCGAAGAAGCTAATGTAATTGAAGCTGCAACGAAATATGTATTGCTGCAAAGCCATCGAAATGGGTAAGATTTGCCCTGTCGTAATGATTCAACTGTTGGTTTGCTGGAAATCCTTCCAGTGAAGTTGGGTTGATCGGGTTTGTACAGGGACAATAAGATCTGAAGATATGTAATGAACTGTCTCTCCACCCTTTTTCAGTTCTCTATATCGTTAATTCATCTGATAATAAGAATGCATGTCGGTTCAGCTGAGTTGATTCATCTCTGCATAGGTATATTAATTAAATTTAGGATAATGCTAGAGGTTCAAGAGACTTTATACAAAGTGATATAACATATCACGTCATTGTCATGTGACATGTGAGTCTGATAAAATCAAAACAAAAAGAAGTGAATTTTTTTTAGAACTAATTATATGACGTGTCACTTCTATTAGTACTCTTTAACTTTATTAATTGTATTAATTTAGAAAGAATCAACATGGAGGTCTTCTTTTTATGTGATTGCCTGATCGGTACCAGCCATTCGTATACTGATGAATTATCCAAGTAAATGGTGCACTAGTGTGGACTGTGGTATGCCATTTATGTGTCAATCTTCATTTAATTTAATTTTACCACTCATCTCTTGAATTTAATTTTGTGGTAAAATAGTAGCAGATTTGTTATGTGCAATTGTGTATGCTGCTGCTCATCAACTGGGTTTTAACAACCATGGCTCCAATCTCAAGTTGGCTTCTTATAAAAACCATAAAAAGTAAAATGAAATGTAAGAATTTTAACAGGAAAATGACTTAAATTAGCTTATTGAAGCATCAAGCACTGATGTAGTAGTGCTCACACTATAAAATGCTGAAACTATTTGCCAATTGCCACGTTGGTCTATCTGTGCAAGAACATGCAGTAATACTGATGCGCCAATGGAACTCATACAGCAATAAATTTCAACTCAGTAGGTGGATCTTAGGCTATGAAACAAATTCATACTCCATTCTGATTTGGTGAGCAGAAGCATCTAACTAGTAAACAACCCAATTCATACATTTAAGAAACAGAACTAGGGGTCAAGAGAATATGCCAGAACTATGAGCATTACATGTAACCATGGCCATAAAGCTTGTAAACAATCTGGATTGGAGGTAATAATATAATATTAATTTCCCAGGCATAAGAAAAAGCTGGACAAAATTCACCACCTAAGCCCAGAATTTAATGGATGAGATAACAATACAGCATATGTGCTCAGTCTAAAAATAAAATACAATGAACAGAACTATTTTGAGTAAATTGGAGCACGCTCCACAAATTCCTCAGCAATCATAAACCATACAATTCTAATCAGAACATTTCACGCCTCATAAACTGTCCTTTTTCAGTTTCATTTTTCTGTTCGATGGGGATTAGAGGCCCCATAAAGTTTGTTAGTATGTTGTTATTCAACCTTAAATCAGAGTAGGTTTTCCATTAAGTCTTCCCAGTTAGCTTCAGTTTCCAACTTTTCATTCTAAGCAAAATTTACGGTCTAGTTTTACTTATTTCTTTCAATTAAGCACTGTGAGCTGCCAGTCTTCCTCTTGTTAACCATACAGCTTTGCATGCTTGTACGCCCAAAGACTAGTAAAGGTACCAGAGGGAAATCTTGAACGCAAACCATCATGTTCGTAAACCCACAAGTAGCCAATGCTTGGCATAACTCAAGTAGACCGCAAAAGCATAGGCCCTTCACCAAAGTATTGACAGTGACTAACAACCACCGTATACAAAGCAAAAGCCTCAAGCAGAAAATGATAGATATGCAACATGATTTGCAATGGAATCTTTAATCCTCAAGAACAGCATAGTTAATATATTACACTGACCGATTTCTAACGACATAACATCAGGAATCTGAGTTTAAGTCAACAAAAGACAAATCCCGAGCGAAGAAATAGTGGATAACTAGATGAGCTAAAGAGTCTGGTTACCTTCTCTAGCAGCCAGTTTAATCAGCATATGCCATGGCATTGTTATCATCGGCACTGTATCCGCCTATATCCTTTAGGGTTGGCTCTTTCCTATAACATATTCATTAATTAATGAATAAAAAGTACGATCAGTTAGTTAACAACGAATCCAAAAGATGAAAAGAGAACTAAAGGTTGCAACATATAGCATTACAGCAACGGATATTGGATAAACATCAATCTCAGTAAGGCCTCTAGCACATAAGTGGATCAAACCCTTTTAACAAACATCAACTTTCTCAAGTAACAATATTCAGCGATACATGAAGGAAATGTTTCAAGATGGTTTCAGAGTCTAAACAAATAAATGAAGCTCTCACTCACCTTAAAAGTTAATATATCAGACATATGTACCACCCAACTAATCCAAGGAGAACTTTTCTAGGGAAGTAAAATAATGTCAATTCCTACTACTACAATTTAGGGTCAGTAACATAGTCCTCAGATTTCTGCTGTCCTCGAGAACTGACACCATTACTACTTCATTTGACAGGAAACAAAAGTAACAGAGTACATTAATAGCTGACTACCTCTCTTCGACAAGGAGTATTTCAACATGTTCTAGTCATGCAAATTATGACCCAAAATTCAAGAACTCCAACATAAACAGTATGAAAATTTCAGTCCAAGGGCAAAAATATACCTGAAGTTCACATCAAAACTCAATTTGCACGTTTGGACATCAAGTTGCATATTCCTCGCGTAAGGTTGTGACAATGGGTGAAGTTTTAAATGGTACAGATATAATATAGCTGATCCGATAATTTACAACCGTTGATCCAAAAATATTAAACTTCGCAGCACTACTGGAAGCAACTTCTGCATCAGAACATTTCTTAAAAACCACTCTGGCACGGCTAGTTTCCTCATCAATTTCTGTCTCAGATTCCTTCAATGGTCCAAAGCGCCTAAATATCTTATTCAGGTTTGTCTCTGAAGGAATGCGATCTACCTCAGGGAAATTCAGTATAAGTTCTGCAGGTGAATTCTCGTCGACATATCCAGGCGGTTTTGGAGGGGCCAGATCCTGATTGCCATCAGAATATTGCTTCCTAGAATATGATCTACGACTCTTTTGAGCAGGTTTCCCCAGTTCAACGGGAACGATTTGATATCCTCTGCCATTTGTACCTGATGGTTGCTCTTCAGCACCATTTTGGATTACCCTGTCTGTCCAATAAGTGTCACTCATATCCTCAAATTCAAAAGTTTCCGGAGACCCAATAATTGCGTGAGAAGATCTTTTCCTTTTACCACCTGTTTTATCCACAGGCCGGCTTAAAATTATTGAATTTCTGAAATCAGAGAAGAAACTAGTAATAGTGTTAAAAAAACTGTATCCTTTCATGGGATCTCGTGCTGCCAAATGAAGTTGAGATAGCAAATCATCTAGTGACGAATAATCTGCAGGAAGAATCATCTTCTTTCCTTCTGCATCCTCAAAATTCTCAAATGAAACATCCACTGCATCTCCATCAAATTTCTGCAACCTCTCACTATTACTCTTCAGGATAGATGGAGACCCGGTCATTTGGCTCGCAACTCTACGTATGCATTCACCAATTTTGAAGGATGGTTTAGGAATTTGAGATGTGGTAGCAGATACTTTTGCAAGGGAAATAGTTTTTCTCACATCTTGCGATGAGTCATCACCAGTTGAATCAACCACCTTCCGCCTCTTTCCAGACGATGGTGAAACCAACTTGCTAGAACCAAATTCATCATCATCTAGAGAATCCAATGAACCACTCATCAACTCAGACAAGCTTCTCTCCTTCCTAGGGTACATGCTATCCTTCAAATTGTGTTTACGCTTATGATATGAGCTTCTTTGAGTTCTAGAAATCTCCTGGCCAGAGTGAATATGCTCATCATACTTACTAAAAGGAGGTGCATGCATCTTGTCCTCAAAGTGAAAAGCATCCACACTGTTTTCTACCAACCCTCCACAAATTTGGAATTCAGGTAGCTCATAATACCCCTTTAAACGATAGAAGGACAACAACTGAGCCTTAGCTACCACAAGCTCTAGTCGGTCATCCCCAAAAGATGGAGACTGCGCTAATGCTCTCATATACTCAACTAATTTATCAGGTTGAAAAGATTGAACACTAGCAAATTCATCCACCCCGTCTCTCATACTCGACTCTTGCCGGATTCCAGTATTCTCAACAATTTGCAATCTGATATCATCATAAGCATCCTTTGGTAGGCAAGAGCAAGCTAGCTCCAACTCCACACGTCTGGAGACTTCTTCTAGAGCACAATTGACAGCATTCTGAAATATTTCTGCATTGCTCTGCTTCTCTACCTGGGAGAAATGTGAGTAGAAGGGCTTTAGCTGAGATGCATCAACCCAAGCAAATGTTCGATCCCCAAAATATGCTACCAGAAAACAGTCCTTCTTCTGATACTTCATTGCCTTCTCAGATGCATCAGAAGGATCAAAAATCTGTCCAGGCCACCATGGATGGCTCCTCACTTTACCCCAGACCAAATCAAACACATCAAACTCTCCTTTATCCTCCAGGGACAACTGATAACTAGCTAGATGGGATTTCACTAAGTTCCCTGCCTTCACAGCTGTCCGTTTAACAAATTTCTCCTCTGCGCCATGTATATCACCCTGTTCACTATCTGGTTCTTCAACTTCCATTTCCTCTGCTCCATGCAAATCAACCTGTTCAGCATCAATAACTTGTTCTTCGACTTGCATCTCTTGCCCTACAGTTGAATCAACTTCATAAAGATCAGCAGGATCTAGACCTCCAACATTGGAATCCAGAACTTGTATACTGTCCTTCGGAGCAATTTCACCCCCATTCATGACTTGGATATCCATTTCTGTACTTCCGCAAACTACCTCAGCATTAAAGTTCTGTTCATTTCCTGAGTAGGATAGAGTACCATCCAAATCAGAAGAGCACAGACGCGGAACTTCCACATTCGCATATTTTGGAATGTCATCCACAGTCATACCCTCACCACTAACAACCTCAAGAACTGTTTGTACTGTAGATATTGAATCCGAACAAGCATTTCTGTGATTTTCAGCGCTACCACAATCCGTCACAACCTTTGTCAGATGTTTTTGAATTAATATCTCTTTCCTTCCATCTAAACTATCTGGTTCGGCATCATTTAAAGCCTCCTTATTGCCCATGGAAGAAATTTTGTTCTCTCTGCCAGAGACTTGGGTGTCTAATTCAGTGCCTGTGCACAGTGTCTCATCCTTATTGTTCTGAACATTTCCAGAGCAAGATAACATCCCATCCAATTTAGCATTACTAACTTGTTTTTCAATTTCATTCACTTGTTCTATATTTGAACCAACAAGAGCAGTTCCCTGATCTAAATTCTCTTCCAGCTTCAACTGTTGGGCTTCCTCAAAATTAGGATGCACCTTTTCGGCCATTGCCACATCTTCACCTCCAACCACCTTGGTTGGCTGAAAGGAGGATGTTGAATCTGCACAAACATTGCAGTGATTTTCAGTGCTTTCATCAGCTGTCTCCACATGTCCCTGCAGTTCTTCCAGTGAAAAACTTAAATTTTCATCGAAAGTATCAGTATCCATACCTTCCATGGTGGTACACATATATTCCCCTTGATCCGTTGCTGAAACTTCCCCCCTAACAGCAACTGGAATTTGTTTATCCAGGGAATTAGGGCCAGCATTAACAATGGCATCTTTTCCAGTTCCTCCATCATCTGTCTCAGCCTCTGGAATTTGCTTTTCTTCTGAACTAGAAGAAATACCCTCTACAGCCTGGCAATGAGGAGTATTTTTTTTGGAATCCAAAGCCTCTTCACTAACCAACACTGCATCCTCCTCAACCACCTGGGGTGGTGCACTTGACTCTTCCACGATTGCAGGGCAACCTGCATCCGCGGTTTCAATACCTGGATTCCATATTTCATCATCCAAAACCCCCAATTTCTGCGTCTCCACAACTTGATGTGCATCATCTCCAGTACCGTTCAATTCACTATCTTGCCTAGCATTCTTACCCAATTCTTTTCCTAAAAAATTTATATTCTCTGCAACAACTTCCACCGCAACTGGTGTTTCTCTGTCCAAATTACCAGACACCACTGTAGAAGATTCTACCCCGTTTTCAGCTCCTGTGCCCTGTGCTTCATATCCTGTACTACCAACCATTCCACTACCTCTCTCAACATTATCCCCAAGAAGTCCTCTCTCCGGATCCTCTTCCCCAGCACCCACCACTGTCTCCTCCATGTGAGGGGCTTGGGTTTCTCCACCTGTTGAACTCATAATTGCCTTAGACTCTTCAACCCCAGTTCCAATTCCCAAATTTTGAACCTCATGATTCACAGTATCAACTTTCCTCAAAGGTTTTTCATCAGCTACATCACCCTCAGCCTCACCTCCAACCACCTCCTTATTTTTCTCCACACTCTCCTCCGCAACAGGCCCTCCAACCTCCATCTCCAATCTGTCATTTGACGATGCTTCATCAACAGAAACCCCAATTCCCCTTGTATCCAAATCACCAGCTACATCATCCCCACCACCTGGACTTGTCAAATCTCTCTCCACACTAGCTTCACCAGACCCACTACGATCACAAATCTCTTCACTGTTTAAATTCTCCTCACCCTCAACCTCTAAAGTACCATCATTATCACAAACACCCCCAACCTCCATAATTGCATCCTCTCCACCACCAGAATAACCTTCACCAGTAGAGCCCTCAACCCGACCAACCGGAGCCGGAACCTCAGACACTATAGACTCAACCCGAGTATCACTTTCACCAGCAACCTGTTTACTAACAGTCAGTGCAGACTCTTCCAAATTATCCCTAGAAAGAGAAACATCCTTGTCTTTGCCTTCCTCCATGAGAAAAATATCTGGGTATGTTTCAAGATCATCAAAGATAGCTTCTTTGAAAACAAAAAACAACCCTAAAATAGCTGATAAACCTAGTACTAAAACTCAAGAAACCTAATAGACATACAAAGAAAGTAAATTTGCAAGTCATCCGGAATATTTGAAGGCGAAGATCAAAAGTTTAGGCAGTAAAATTTACAGAAAGAGATTAAAGAGTGTACCTTTGTAGATCTTCTGAGCAGTGAAAGGCGAGGGTTTGGGTTTTAGACAGAGGTGTTTGCGTTTTGAGCATAGAAAATGGTCGTTTAAGAGATCTAGAGAATTAAACAAAACCCGACCACAATGGGTTCTTGTCCTTTTCACTTTTCAGTGATTGGTCATCAGTCTCATACTCTCAGCTCAGGCCTCAGCTTTGAGCTTTCTTTTCTTTTCTTTCTTCTGTTTCTTTATTTTCTTTAATATTTAATTGTAAAAATAATCAATACTTTTAGCTCTAATGAGAAGTCAAAATAAGATATTGCGCTTCTCTTTATAGAAAAAATAAATATAAATATAAATAAAATAAAATAAAACTTCTTAAAAAAATATGATAAAAATAATTTTATATGAGATTTTATATAATTTTTACATATTTGTATGGTCTAATATAAATAAATAAAAAATATAAGATAAAATAATAATTTTATATAAGATTTTATGTAATTTTTGTATATCTATATGATTAAGTTATATTTAGTTTTTGTGTATCCGGAAAATGAAGAAGGTCCAATAGAAGTGAACCACGTATTAGAATTTTATTTTGTTACGTCACGGTTTGTGACAGACAAAGGCGTATGCGGTTAGTGTTTTGTGATGTGATGTGATGAAGCTTTTGGGAAGGGGGATTTCTCTTCTTTTCTTCATTGCCTTTGAGTACGTTGATAAGCTTATTATGTCACACTGACTTCGTGTGAGTCGGTGACTTCAGCAAGTAAATTAATTAATTATTTATTCATAAAGCTCGCGATTCAAAGTAACGAGTTCTTTTTTCCAATAGGTTATAATTAGTTAATTGATAATTAATTAAATAAGATTCGTCTAATTAATTTATAAACTAATAAATTAAGAATTATTATATCAAAAATTACAAAAATAAGTGTAATATTAACCATTAGTTATTAAGTATCTTAATTTGTTGGCAATAAATTATTAATGCCATCAGGATAAATATCAATTAACGAAAAATTATGGGTCTGGTTGATTCAAGTAGAGCTTATGAAAATATAATTTTCATGAAAAATTTGTTAATTATTTGGTTAAGAAAATGCAAAATAGTTTTCTAGTATTAATTTACCAAAAATGCTTTAATATATAAGAATAAATAAAGATATTATTTTTAAAAATCAATTATCCTCTTGTCAAACTGTAAATAAGACAGATTAATTATAGAATATATACATTGATATTATTTGTATTTCTAATAAACTTATTCCATCTCCCAGAAAATGCAGGAAAAACATAATTATCTCTGGAAGGAAATGGATAATGTTATTAGAATCCAGCTTTCACTTTTGTAATGAATATTCAAAAGCATGACGCCCAGAAAGTGAAAGTGAAGGTGTAAAGAATCTGTGTGACTTCCTTCCATATTAAATTGTGTTCAGTTTAAATGGGCCTAGTGAAAAATCCAAGATTGTATAAATGGGCCTCAGATGGGCTGAGTTTTGAAGCAATTTTGGGCCGGACTCAAACAGCCCAGGTGGAATCCATTTCCTTATCAAGTTTAAGAAGAATCAAGGCAAACTTGAACATGAACATGACTTTCTCTTACATTGTTTTTGTTATCTAATAATAAGCTTCACAGTTCACCATCAGCAGCTTAGATGTTAGATAGAAATTATATAAAGAAAGAAAGAAAGAAAATTAAAGAATCTTATCAAACACCTAATTAATAATAATAAGAATAAATTAAATTAAAATTAAAATTAAAATTATTGGAAAGAAATAGCCACAACAGATCATATAATAATAATCTTGTTCTGAGCAGCTTCTTCTTCTTCCATTTCTTCTCTTGCATGTTACTGCCAACTCACCCAATCCCTTTTATGCCCTTTCACCTGCGCCACCAACTGCACTACCTATTCCACAGCCAAACAAACTGTTTTTGTAATATCAGTTTTTATTTTCAATTAAATTAAAATCATATCTTCTCAACATGTGATGTGAGAGATCAACGTACCAAATTGATCCAGGAAAAACAACATTGTCGTCCCCTAATGATGTATGTTACTACTTGTTATAGGCATTTACTAGGTTAGGCATCTAATCGAGTGTGGCAGATGTAGAATAAAATCGATCAATGATTAATTAAGTACCTGTGTTAGGAGCGGCAATTGATGCAGGTTTTGACATCATAGCGGGGACCGTTGTCATGGGCCCCGCTGTTGTTGCTGGGAAGATGTGGGCCGGTAGGCCCATTGTCTGCGACTGATGGAAATGATACAGAGGGTACATTGGCATTAATGTGTTGCCACCCATAATAGCTTGACCCGGATACACCTGTGAGTAATGTCCGTTCATGTAGGACCCGCCTGTGTAGCTCAACTTCTGTGCACCACACCACATAAAACAAAAACCAATTTGCACGTTACTAATACTATGTTTGTCCAAATTGATTCCTGACCGTCTGATCATAATTGGCACAATTTACTTAGCCGTTACTAAGTGCTAGATAATACAACAAACGGCAATAAAGGATTTTGATTTTTATGTTCACGAGAGGACCGTTTAATTGTGGGGTCACTATCGATTATCATTAGCATTAATTAATGGTAAGTTTTTCAAAACTTAAAACCCATGTGCTTTGCATCAGATCATACGGTAGATCAGCGAGGACACACGAATCATGATGAGAGTGCAGTTTTATCTAATCATAATCAAGATCGTTAACTTACATGATTGTAACTGACATCAGTAGCAATGTAGGTTGGAGATGGAGAGTACCTGAATGTAACAGTGAAATAATCCAGTAAGACAGCGTCTACCTTAATGAAATACATCCCAAAGGAAACAAAAGTGACAGTAGGACATAGACATACCCATAGAAGGGAACTGGCTGATGGTGCTGATGATGAAATGGTGCTGCTGGTGTGCCAGCTGGGTAGTACCACTGCACATGATTTGCCGGCGCTGCCGACGTGGACCTCGGTCCAACGTTTGATCCTTCAAGATTTACATCAATTCATTATAATATCCACCTACTAAAATCCCATGTCCTACGTACTTCTTACAAAGACAACGAACTCCGAAAAGAGTTTTTTTTTTTTAAAGAAAAAAAAAAGAATACGATGAATGCTATACTTGAGCTTATATATATATACCTTGTTGAGGTGGGGTGGCGGAGGCCGAGCGGGGGCGGCGAGCTCCGAGAGAGGCAAGGTTGCAGTTGGCGCGGCGGCCATTGATGATGGGAGTGGCATCCTCGCAAGCCTTCTTGGCTGATTCAGGTTCCTTAAACGTAACCTACATAATAAAAATATAACTTACATTTTAGCATATATGTTAATATAATAAAACCTGAGAAACTCTTTTAGAGTTAAAAGACTTACAAATCCATAGCCCTTGGATCTGCCCGTGAGTTTATCAGAGATAATGACGGCCTCCAAGATCTCACCGTACTTGTCAAAGTGTTCTCTCATGGCTTCTTTAGGCGTCTCCCATGCCAAGCCTCCAACGAAAACTTTCGTGAGAGTCGTGTCACCAAACTGTCCAATGTTATTGCTCATCGTCACTGAAACTTCAAAACCTTAACCCAGCTGAACTTAACGAAAGCTTTAAACGACGAATGGGATTGTGGGTTATGTTAATGAGAGATGAAAAGAGAGAAAAAGAGATGGAGAGAGAGAGATAGAGAAAGAGTAGGTTTTGGGAGGGAGAGAAGTGGAGGATAATTATAAGGGAAGAAGTGGGAATAAAAAAATGGAGAAAAACAGAAGGACAGAGAGGCAAAGACAGATAGACTAATGAGCTTAGGTTTTAGAAGAAGATTGATAATCAACGTGATCACACACAGATATATTCTCTTATATATTTGACATTTGTACAAAAATTATTGACATCTTTTCATCTTCTCTTTTAATTTCTGCCTCATTTCATTTGCTTTATTTCTGTTTTTGTGTCCTCCAATGGCTTTGGCTTTTGGTTTACAGTTGTGAATGATAGTGAAATTTTATGTTTTTGTATTTAATTGCCTTTATTGTACCACTGTTTGATTACCGTTTTGGGAATTTTAATTTGGAGGGTGGCTGGCCTGGCTGGCTGGATGCTGCTACGTGGAACGTGGGAAAGAGGCGCGTGGAGAGGAATTCCCGAAAACGGAAGGAGAGACAGCTAAAAGGCCGTACATTGAATGGATCAAGGGCCCACAAAGGCAACGAATTTAACGTACGCGACGACGTGCAGTCCTAGAATATGTAAGTTGGCAAACATGATACGGCCGGTCGTTTCACTCATTGCCACGTCACTCTCAGATGCCTCCCGGCTCCCTCCACATCCTCACAATCTCAATTTATCACTGCGTCATCGCTCATTATATTTCGTTTCCAATTCTATTCTACGTGAAATCTATGATATTTATATAACAATCTCAAAGAATTAGTTTGGTATAAATGAATTAAAATATTTTAAAAACTATATTTAAATACAATCTTAAAAATTAATATAGCACGACTAAAAGTTGTTTTCATTATTTTCTATAATTTTTCAGATGTATTCAAGTAAAAATTAGATACATAATAGCTATTAACATTTAATATTATTATAGTTTCTAAAGCAGTTTTTGTATATTATATTAAACATATCTTAAATATTTAAAATATCAAGATATAATTCAAAAAATTTGACATATTTTGATTTTTTTTTTTTTTTGGATTATTAATAAAATGTTGAGCCTTTATGTATTTTGATGTGTCAAAACTAATCAAATATTGTTTAAAATATAATGAAATATGCAAATGTATGACGTAAGTTATAACCAAAAGTGAAAATGCAGTTTTCCAGATGGAACAAACTTCATGCAGATGGTGTTTTAATTATTCCGCATAAAACTTTAATCTCCTATTCACCCCCCTCTAGCTAGAAGTAATTTTGTCATATTAGGGTTTTACATAAAAATATACCTTAACTCTTTTGAGCATTTTAAGTATATTTTGATTGATATAATTAGGATTGAGCAAATCTGGATACCCGACCCAATTCCAAATAACCGATCGGTTCCTTGGATTTGGAACCAAAACTTGTGTTACAGGTTCCGATTCCGGTTCCGAGTACCCTATAAATTTCTACACCCCCATAATTGTCTAAAAATTATACATATACCCCTAAAATTACAAAGACACCAACAGTTTATAAAAATTATAAACACACCCAAGGTATCCATCAATTCCACCCCGAGTACCCGTCAGTTCTACCCTGGGTGCCTGGATCTTGGTTTTGATTCATAAAATGATGGAATAGAAATCAGACCCGTAGAATACCGGTTCCGACCTATGTGGCCAATTCTGATTCCTACCCAGAACCGATCAACCGACGAGTCCCATGTTCATCCCTAGATGTAATAAATATTACTTCATTTTACGTAATAAATGAT
>WYDK02000008.1:2349130-2361870 GCA_009867345.2 Toxicodendron radicans
TGGAATATTATAATTGTTGCATTACATTTCGTTTTGAAAACTTCATTTATGTTGCATTTGATTGGGTGTCAAATGGGAATGGAATTGATGTAATTGATTGCGTGAATTGAAGTGGTTTTAAGTTGTAGTTGTAAAGGAGGCTTAATATGGGTAATGTGGTAGGAAAATGTGGTAATTGGGAGTGAATTAGAGGAGACCCGTAGGTAAAAATATGGAAAACTCAGATTGTCGCCGATGCGAAGTTCGAAATTCAAAGTGTCGCCGCAGCGAAGTTCGTGCGAAGAAGAGAAGAAGGATTCCAGAAAGTTTGCCGCTGCAGCGACAAACTCTTGGGTTTGTGTCACCGGGGCGATAAAAAGGGATGTCGCCTTAGAAGAGTTTTGGGGGTGTAGATGCCAGTTTTGAAACCTGTCAAGTATACAGGGTGTGATTGTAATATTTCAAAGGTTGAGGGACCTAATTGTGATAGTAAAAAAACTATAAGGGGTAAAAAAAGACTAGAAAAGTTGAGGGACTAATCTAAAATGATGAAAAAGTGTAGGGGCAAACTGATATTTTACCATGAGAGGCTAAGTTGATATTTTGTGTAGGGTTGTGCATATATATGTTTATTATAAAACTTAACTAATGTATTGTGTGTGTATATATATATATATGTATTTCGCCACACTTGTGTATGTGTGATTATAATGATGATGAAATTGGGTGGATTTGAGCATGGTGGGTGACAACTAGCCAAGTGTGATTGAGGATGTCCCGTACTACCGCATGGTGATAGTATCCCATCGGGATAGGACGGGCGTCTGTGAGCTCCAGACTGATCCATATTTATTTATTCCTTGGATTGTATCTACCTATGTCTGTGAGCGCTGGGGGATACTGTGGAGTCTACATATGCCTGAGAGCGCTGGGGGACTACCGCGTGGGATTGTATCTGTCCACATTTGCTTGTTCCCTAGATTGTATCTACTTATGCCTGTGAGCGCTAGGGGATACTGTGGAGTCTACCTATGCCTGAGAGCATTAGGGGACTACCGCATGGGATTATGGATACTGTGGAGTCTGCCTATGCCTGTGAGCGCTGGGGGACCTTCCACGAGGTGATATTGTTGCGAGGCTAGTCGGTGTTGTGTAGGTTGATGACTGATTTATTACTAAAGCATGTTTTCCATTTTAGTATTTTAAATTACTGTATTTTATAAATGTATTATCCACTCACTTCCCAGCTCACTGTTTTGCTTTTCCCCCCCTCCAGGTCAGTGTCCAGGAGTCAAGTTGCATCCTCCAGTGTAGGTAGGTGGCCAGACGCATGTTTCTGCACTTCAGCATATCGCTTATCATGTAGACAACTCTGATACAATATTCCATATTTGGCATGTAAAATAACTTTGCATATGATTTATTTAAATAAAACTTCATCTGGTTTTATTAAAAGTTTCTCAAAAACTCACCCTCCCTCCTTTCAAGATCCGAGTCCCACGGAGCACCAGGATCTGGTGGGGTAAGGACCACTCGGGAGGGGGTGTGACAATATTCTATCAAACTTGGACTTTCTTTGTACCACTCTGATGTAACGCTTTTTGTCTCCGAAAAGAATGAAATGAAAGTTATCATCTTTAGGTTGACAAGGACCCTTAAACAAGTATGCTCTTCGAACTTCCTCTTGTTGCTTGTCAGTAAAACAAATCTCGTTAATTGGTATCCTCAATCCTGTATTAGTTTCAAGCTCATCTAAATTGAACACCCCGATCGAAAGTTGAGCTTCTTTTACTTTTTGGTGTTGTCGCTGTTGTGGGGCTTCTTCTTCTAATGTATTTTGATTAACCTCAATATCAGTAAAGTCTCCATTAACAATTTCCGCTGTAATTTTCTTTAATCTCTTGAAAAAATTGGTATCATATGATTGATGAAAAACTGTCAAATAAAAAAAGATAATATGATACATGCAAAGAAATATTGATGAAAGTTTAATTAATAAAATTACAAATACTGACTTACAACGTTTTTAGATGTAACAATTAGATCTAACCTAAAATGATATTAATAATTAATTAATCATTGTGTTGTGGTAATTTCCTTCATGAATATATTTGAAAATCATTTTAGTGAAATTTTAAAACTTATATAATTAGCTAATCAATTTCCCGACTTATTTAAATTATTGGCTTAGATCAATCTAGATTTAATTTAATTACTATTAGAACATACTTAGCCAACTAATCACATTATAAAATAATAAAAATATAATTATTGATATATTAATGATTGGTGCAAATCAAGTTGTCATTTAATTTTATAAAAAACTAGTTTTATAATCTTAATTAAGAATATTATTATATTAGTTTTCATTTATCAAGTCATGAATCATTCATTTTAATATACTTCATCTATCCGAACCCTATTCAAACATGAAGGTCATGGTACAACTTAATTACATTGTAGAAATTAACATAACAATTAATATGAAGAACGAAATGTCGAGAATAGATTTGTAGTTAAAACGTGCATGATTCAACTCAAACACAAAACAAACTCATAAGATCCAAGCTTTTTTCCATCAAATTAGAATAAAAAACTTTCAAAAAAACAAGCATGATTCAACCCTAAAATAAACTAAATTAAAATGAGCAATACACGTACCTAAAACTGATAAAACAGAAAATAAAGCTAATTGTGGCACCGTGAGTACTAAAAGCTTTAACAATTTCCGTCTTCAAAAATTGTAATTGGTAAGAGCGACTGAGCGAGGAAGAGAAAGAGAGACGGGCTATGTAAATAAAAATCGAGGATAAAAAAAGCATTGGAACCTTCTTTTCAACTTTAATTCAGTCTTAGCATGTGAGATTTTTAGCCAGACAATAGCTTCATATTTATTTATAACACTGAATTTAGTGAGCTCAAGAATAGCCACATTTTTATTTACAATGTTGAACTTGGTGGGGTTTGACATTAATATATTTGTTGTACCATTTTTGTATCATATATATTTAATTTTTTTTTTCTAAAATGTGAGGGTAGGCATGTATTCTTTAGGATAATTATTCTATTTGTGGGCCATAATCATTAAACCATATATAGTTTGCAATTTTTTTTTTAAATTTGAGGCCTACCCTCAATGAAGTTGGGTCCGGCCTGCTCGGTAATCGAGGAGGATGGTTGTTTCTTTAAAATGGTGGAAGCCAGCATGGTGATGACATTAATGGAGTCGTCGGAGCGGTTGCTAGATACCACATTCGAGGAGGCACCATCGTCTCCAAACAGTCCGTTCAAACTTGAATCAAAGCTCGACATTATCGCGTGTATTCGGACACCTGAAACACTAAGAAACAAGGTTTATGTCGAGCCTAAAAGCTAAAACATATAGACACTTCTACTCGGTCCAGATGCCTAGAGAGCCGAACGATGAGCTCTGAGAAAATATTATTCCTATTTTTATTAAAACTCATATTCTGATAACGGAATCCGGTAACCGTTTGGTCACTTTCCGATTTGTTTCTTGGGGAGAAACCCAGAAGACCCTAAAAACTACCCCTACATAACTAGGCGGACAGTTTCAACCCGACAAATAATGAAAGCAACGACAATAAAAGCGAAAGGGGAGTGAGGAATCACTTACTTAAAAGGTTAACGACTGAAATCACTGGAAAAAGGCAGCCATAATAGCTTAACGAGATGGGAAATTTTTTTTACAAAGTAACAACCGAGAACAAGAGTGAAGAATGAAGAAGTGAAGTCACATTTTTATAGTGAACTTAGATTGAGGCGGGAACTCATCGCAGCCGTTGATTGGGTGAGCAATCCTGGCCCTTCATCGTGGGGGCGATCTGAGCCGTTCAAGATGGACACGTGTCGGCGATCCAAAAAAGTAGCGTAACCTTCGAGCTCCTTAATGATAACTGCTGACACACGAAGTGACATTCTCGCTCGTGGCCAGTTGTTAAGATAACTAAAAAGGCGGCTGTATTAAATGTATGACATGCCAACTCGCAATTCTCGAGATGGGCGATTCAAGATCCCAAGGTGGCAGACTCAATCAATAATAGTGCTCAAAGCTCGACATCGATCTCCAAGTGCTAGGGGGTAGATGTTTTGCATGATTTTTTACAGAGAGTCCGCCTGAGTCGGGTACAAGTTTCGAAGTCCAAAGGTCGGGGCAAACTGAATCAGATTGTGCCTGACAAATTGTGACCGCCAAAATAAAGTGTTCGACAGGAAGAAAGCTCGATTTATTCAAGAGGTCGGTAAGTATATAAGGTTGCCAAATGAATAAACCCCGTTGGAAAATACAGTCAGCATCGAAGATAAGCCTTATCCCCCAAATGTTGGGATAAGCTCGGATTCAAAATTAAATTGATTGCCAAATCCCCCAAATCTCGTGATAGATTTTTTTTTGAATTTGTAATCCCGGATTTGGCAGACTTGCCTTGTAAAAAACTGTACTATAAATACCCCCATTTTCTGTTAAAAATGGGTGAAGAAATCGATTCAAGAACAACAAAAAATGGACGTAGGCATAGAAAATTCATAACCGAACCACTATAAAAATTCTTGTGTTCTTTAGATTACGGCATTTAAATCATTCATTGCTGGTTATTATTAATTGCGCACACACCCGTTCCGATTCCGATCATGGTCAATCAGATTCATCTCGTTTGTGCATATTTTTGCATCTACACTTTTTGAGTTAAATTAGGAATAGACTTTGTTTTAGTTTTGGTATGTTTATATAAGAGATTAAATGTTTTGTTGTATTTTAGAGTCATTCAGATTAATAAAAAGTAGAATTCAGTTTTCCTTTAAGTTAATTACGTTTTGAGCTGTGCAAATTGTGTATTTGCACTCCCAATTCCAACAGAAAAAGTAGCCAACATCAAAAGTCTCTTTTATGTATATATTTTTGCTTCATTTATAGTTTTATACTGATCAGGAACTCGAATCCAACTTTTTTTTGTTTTAAGCACAAAGAAAGAAAAAATGAGCATAAATTTGTAGATGAAATAAGCCAATGTGATGCACCAAGTTGAACCATACATCGTTGGTTTGCATTATTCAATGGATTGTTTTCTCTAATAAATTTATGTATTTGGAATGAATTTAGACCGTTTTCATTCGTTAGATTTATATAATTTCATCACATCAACAAAAGATCAAAGAAATCATTGTCAGATGAATCAACAAATTGGAAAACGGAAGAGTCGAAGTATGGCATTTACTATATAAAATATTATAATTTTACTTTTTGTATTAATAACAGATTGAATTTAGGTGCCAATACATAATTACGCTTTTTTTTTAAATGTAATTCTGAAAAAGTGTTTTAAGTTGAGTTGAGTTGAATCAAATCGAATTGAATTTAAATCTGAAAATGTGTTTGGTAAAATATCTGAAAATTCTATCAGAGTGGGATAAAATGTTGAATATTTGTTTGATACATTTTTTGAAAAATATTTTAAAGAAATAATAGTTTTTTTATATATTTTTTGAAAATATTTATTATTTTATTCTGAAACTTTTTTTTTTCAGTTTAAATAATATTAAATAGTTGTTTGATCATTTTTTTTATATCTAAATTTAAAAAATTTCTCCATAATAATTTCATGAAATAAATTCCCGGAATTACTTAAAAAATAAAACTTATACATAATTATATGTGACAAAAGAAGTTGATTTTCTCTTTTTCTTCAAAAGAACACACTGATAAATATTCCTCTTCTTGCTTTCAGGTCACCTTCAATGGTGATACACTTGATAATCTGTGGAGTTATTGAAAAGGCAACAAAATAAACCATTATCCACAGGTTTTACCCTATCCTTATGGGTGATATTCTTTACGTTCTTCAAGCATCAGTTGAGACCAAAGCTGTCGTGACTCGTGAGTAACATTTTTCCGCTTATCATCTGTCAATCAACAAACAAATTCTATAGAGAATTTTTCTTGGGCATTTCATATGTCTAACCGATGTCCACATAGTCTCTTACAACATTATGAAAATAAGTTTCCAAGATATGTGGCTATACATTGAAACTTTTTGAAAGTTTTAAAATCTATTACTAAGTTGTTAAAACTTATGCGGAAGAGGTTGCTTGATTATTTAATGATAAGCAAGTGATTAACTAGATCAACAACACAATCAAACCATGCAAAGCAGTAAATAAAAGAGACAACAAATTTTTACATGGTTCGGCAGCTGTAGAGGGTAAATCTACGATCGAGTTATTCGATGTGATTGAGACCACTAACAATCTGGTAGACCTGCAAAAGTAAGGAAAGTGAACGTGAAGCTCACGGGGACACCGGTGTGGTGTCTGCCATAGGCACTCCGACGGTCAAGTCAGTAAGATTGAAGTTTCGTAAAGGGGCTGAGAGCGGGAAGGGTTTATCGTAATAATGTGCGGTTAAGGCAGAGTTTTTCAGAGGCAAGGGTGGTGAAGTTAGTCGGAACTATACTTCACGGTGGAATATGGCGATTGTAAAGAAAGTGAGAACTCAGAGAGGCTAATTGGAGAGGCTTTTTCTGAATGCCTAGTGAGAAGGCAGACCCCTACTTATATAGGAGCTCGTGAGACCTGTTTCCTGATATGATTCAAAGTCTTTGTCCTTATCAACCTAGGACTCCTCTCATTTTTGGAATAGGAGTTCCCAGTTCAGGAGTTCAAGTCAATAGGAAGTTTATTAACAACTTGCCTTTATTGGATTATAGATGCCAGTTCGAATAGGATACTGGATCCTGTGTGAAGAGGAAAGTAAATAGGACTTTTGGGTTCCATTCTAGGATAGATATGGGCAATAGGGCTGGAACCCGTTTAAGCTTTAAGATTAAGTACATTTTGGGCCTCGTCAGACCCAGTACGTTTTTTGGCCCATACAACAACATGCCTACATCCATGGGACCACGTCCAGATGAAGCAATTCATTATGAAATAATTATTTGTTCAATTACAAAGACAAGAATAAGTATCAGTTGTTAAACTCCTTGTTTAGACAACATTTCAATCTTCGCTCTTCGGTTGAACCTCAAATCACCATAGAACGCTTCTTCTCCTACACGACCACCTGGCCACTCTTGAGCTCCTCTCAAGATCAACAATGGATGTTCAATTCAGCACAGCAGCTTGGTCACGTCCAGACCACACCAAGGAACAAGAACAAAAGATGAATATGGTAATTCTAAGCCTACCAAAGCATATGGAAAACCACCATGGAAAGAACAATAAAATTCTCTAAAAATATTCAGAGAGAAAATGTGAGAATATAATTGGCTTCCTTAAAAAGTCACAAAAATAAAGACATTTATATAGGCATGTGACAAGAGTTGAGATGAAAAGGAAAGAATTTAAATCTCCTTAAAAATGAAGGATTCTTGAAATCTCAACTTCCTAAAGCAAATGGATTCTCCAAATCCTAAAAAGTAAAAACACATACAACACATTAGTAATTAATGCATAAAGGAAAGCTCCCCAAAAGTGAGATGAAATCTCTCACACAAAAGGTACGTAAGAGAATAAGCGTTAAAAAAGAAATAAAAATATTGTTATGATTGTGGTCACTTTCAACATTGATGTGCCCACATTGGAAAGTTCATAAATTGACAAATAGAACTTACACTTTTTTTCCAAATGTTCAATCTTTGAAAAAAGTTGTTTTGATACAAGCGAGGAATACAAAGATGAAGGGATACTTAGAACCTCTTGAACTATGTGTTGGCATTTCCACACATAACACCACTAGCTCTTTTAATTGAAAGCAAATGGCCATTCTAGGAGCTGCGACTGATCATATAGGAATCAAGAAACAAAACTATGACCGTGATATCATCATGAAAATGTCTCCTCACCCCATCAATTTTCTTCAAGCCAGAGTATCTCATTTCTTTTTTCTTAGCTGCTTCATGTAACGCAACGCTCACAAGCTTCCTTGCAATACCCTGCATTCAAATGGGTAAGATAGAGTATGTTCAGACACAAGTTAAAAAAATAGAAAACTCATAACTGAACTTTATATATAAATATTTATGTGGAGAATTGTTGAAGATCTCACATCGACTAGCACACTCAAGCCATGGGGGTTTATAAGAGGGGGCAAACCTCACATATCTCAATACTCTCTTGGCTGCTTTGAAGTGTTCTTCACTTGGATTACTCATGAATCTTGACAAGAGGCTAGATGGATACATGAGGTTAGGTTGTATGTTACACCTATGTACCAGCTAACAAGAATAATAAAAGCTTGCCATGCAGTAATGTAGTAAATACAAGCAACACTCTAATAAAAATGTTTCTATGGGGGTAGAAAAAGCTTAAACCAACTGCTTTCCGAGAAATTTACCACTTTAGGTACTGCAGGAATAATAATTAATGGATTACACACATTAAAATTAGTACTACAGGATAGTTTACCTTCAAACTTTTACTTGAAATAGAAAAAACGGAGATATGCTATAAATTCTTTATGTAATAGAGTCAAAGAAACAAAGAAAGCCAAGTTTCTTGTTCTTAAAACACTAGCTGTCATCCAACCCCAACATCAGTTGTACCCTTTAATAACAATAACCAACAAAAATACACATATAACTAGATATCCTACATTACGTGGATAGTTGTGGACAATGTCAACTGCCTCCTGATTACTTAGGTGCTCCCATGGGCCATCTGATGCAAATATAAGAAACTGATCTTCAGAGTACAGTTCCTGCACCAATATCGTCGGCTCCGCTTTAAGGATTGGCTTATGGAAGGGCTCTGGCAGGCAGTCTAAACTTGGATAAAAGAGGCTCTCTGTTAAACTCTCCCTTCTTCAAATAGGCATCACCAATGGATCTCAAAATCTGCAATTCATAACAAAGCTCTATCAACAAAGCACCTCTCTTGTGCATTTAATCAATGATACAAGTAAAAAAAAAAAAAAAAAATTGAATCATACTTATTGTCATGCATAAATCATTTCCACCATTAACATTCAAAATCAATTTCATTTGGTTATTCCAGCGGTAGCTTCCATGAATACTGACATTCAACATGGACTAGTGGTGGTGGACTTACATATTGGTATAAAATCTTGCATCTTTCCTAAATTCTTGTGGCCAATAAATATAGCTACAAGTTTTATGTGGGCTCAACATATGCATATTGCAGGTTAGCTCATGATATTTATGTATTGCGTTTTATTCACCAAAAAAAATTCAAGAGCAAGGGCAATATGGAGTAAAACAGCTCTCAAGCTCGCTGAACCATATCTATTCTCAATTCGTAAAAAATCATCAAAAACCTAAATTCAATTCAGCTTTTCATTAAGATGTGGCAACCGGATACTATTGCCTAGAAGAGAGAGAGAGAGAGAGAGAGAAAATAGGGACATAACATATTCCCAATGGAGTATCTAAATTCTAAAGTTATCATTTATACTTCCTCTCCCATTTCATAGCATAAAAATGACCAAATTTAAGCGATGTAACAAATGAGCCAATAGTGTAGTAACAAATTGCATGAACTCAAAGTGTATGCAGAATAGACTTTATCACACTGATCAAGATGAAGAAAAACATACTCTTGATATTGCAAAAAGGCGTTGATTTACAAACTGAGCAGCTTCTGGACCTCCATGACCATCATAAATACCAACAAATGTTGCCTGAGGACCTAATTCATGCAAACTCAATGGCCCTGATTCTAAGTGACTATGGTCTTCTAACTGACTATTAGCCTGAACTACTGCCATAGAAAATTCCCCACTACCCTGATGTTCTGAATCTCTGTACCACAACAATCCATCAACCTGACCAAAACCTTCTCTATCACTAGAATTTTCACCCTCAACCTCAGACTTCCAACAAGGTGAAAAAAGTTTCAAAAATGTAGCTGACACCAGGACTTACATATTATCTTCCAAATGATCCAGCAATCAAATTATTCATCAACTCAATATTAAAAACTTTACAAAACCACAGTTTCTATTCCGATCTCTTCTAAATGTTTAACCACACAATAGAAGTTTCACATTACAAATGCAAATTGATGGATGCAGACAACATTAATCTGCAAAAGGGGTAAAAGATAAATCAATCATTACACAAATCAAAACACAGACATGATCAATCTATACATGCATTATAAAAACTATTGGAATTGGGAGTGATAATATTCAACAATTCTTTAAAACATTTGAGTGAAAAACTCTTACTTCTTTTATTAATTTGAATGACTTGGATTACAATGAAAATAATTCTCTCTTTTAAAGAAAAATACTAGCCTAATATTCCTAATTAAACTCAAACTTAAAAGGACAATACATAAAATCAAATTTTAATTCCTAATATAACTCTAATAAAAATGGAAAACAATTAATCTTAAATTTAAACTCTATTCCTAAAATAAAACTTAATTAAAACAAAAACTCCTAGACATAGAATTATCCTAAAACACATCTTTTTGCATTAATTCCCTTTTGCCCTTTTTTCCTTCATTGTGCTGCAGCATTGTCACTTCTGTTTTTGCTACATCGTGGAACTTTATTCCTAAAATAAAACTTAATTAAAACAAAAACTCCTAAACATAGAATTATCCTAAAACACATCTTTTTGCATTAATTCCCTTTTGCCGTTTTTTCCTTCATTGTGTCGCGGCATTGTCGCTTCTGTTTTTGTTGTGCCGCGACATTACTCCTTCTGGTTTCATTATGCCGCAACACATGCTCCTCTCTGTCCGCAATCTTCTTTTCTTTCTTTTCAACATTCCAATTATTTATCTCTTCATCTTGAACCCTTTTAGCTTACACCAAAATAGGTTCGACTCTTAACACTCCTCTTTGAACCTTTTTGGTGCCTTTCTTCTTGATTTCTTCGACTTCTTTTTTTTCTTTTTTGGCTTCTTCATTTTTCGACTTACATGATACTCCTCCCTAATTGCCAACATGCATTTTTTAGACCTTTCTTTTTCTTTCATCACCCGTTATTCATCAATGACCTCTGTGGCTGATAACTTTGACTTATTCTTCTCCTTACTCCTAAGAGCATTAACATCCATAGAACTTCAATCCACTACAAGCTCATATTTCTCATGAGAACATTCATAAACTCTTCATTATTCGAATCTTTTACTTTGCACGCATTCTTTGCAAATTCAATCACAAAGCATTTTTCCATCAACTGTCTTATACTCAGCAAATTATGTTATAAATCAGACACTAAAATAACATATGAAATTAATTTAGTACCTCTTAATGTAGTAACAACAATGGTCCATTTTCCTTTGATTGGAATTCTATCTCCAATACCCAATCTCACCATTCCTTTCATGTCTTCCAGTTTAGTGAACATCTCTTTTTTTTCAATCATGTGTTAAGTGCATCCGTTGTCAATAAACCATGACTTTTCTTGTTCTTTAGCGTCCACCCGCATTGCCGTAAACAATAATTCATCTTCTCCTTCATCTTCTTCTTTCGCAACGTTTACCTATTGTTACGATTCACTAGTCTGTGCTTGCAGTTGGTTCTTCTTTTGATCACAATCTCTCTGAAAGTGTCCCGGTTTATTACAAAACCAACATGTTGAAGATCTATTCTTGAACCAGCAATCATCTTCTGAATGACCGTTTCTCTTGTCATGGTTGCAAGAAACCTGACTTCTTCTATTGTCAACTCCCTTTCCTTTTCTCGAAATCTGTCTTTGTTCGTAAGATAACCTTTAACCCATTTTTGCTTCTCATCATCCTCTTTTGTTCTTGTGCTTCAAGAGCACTCATTAAATCTGTCAATGTCATTGACTTGATGTCCCTCGAATCTTCTAAGGACAAGATCTTGGACTCGAACTTCTTCGACACACTTACCATAACTTTCTTTGCTACCCTCTCTCCTCTGGAAGGTTTTCACCCAAAATTTGTATCTCATTCACAATCTTCATTAGCTTGTCAGAGTATTGCACTATACTCTTCGTTTTTTCTGACATCCTCATATTTCTAGATGTTGCTTCAAGTTGATGTTCTTCATGTTCCTTGTCTTCTCGGAACCATGATACTCTGTCTGTAACTTCTCCCAAACTTCTTTGGAGGTTGTTCAGTTGATGATTTTTGCGAACATTGTCTATGCCACGGCTGAATGCAAAAACGAAAGAGTTATTGCCCTTTTCGTATTTGCTACCTTCGTCAACTTCATCTGCGCGATCGTTGGATCCTCTATCAAGTCTTGGAAAGTACCTCAAGTATCAGTAACATCCCACAGATCAACAGCTTCCAAATATCATTTATTTTCACCTTTCACATGTGGTAAAGCTCTCCTGTAAAAATAGGAATCGACTGCAACGACGGAGCCATCTTCCTTCAGATTTTCTTCTTCTCTCGAGTGTCTCTTCTTTCTTTCTTTCTTATGACCCTTCCCACAGATCTCTTAAGAAAACTCTGCTCTGATACCAATTGTTAGAATTGAGCAATATTCAACAATTCTTTAAAACTTTTGAAAGAAAAACTCTACTTCTTTTATTAATTTGAATGACTCATTATATAATGAAAATAATTCCCTCTTTTATAGAAAAATTCTACCCTAATGGGGCGTTTGGTTCAGGTAATAAAAGATTAATGGGAATAAAAGATTAAGGGAATGTTGGATTACATGGGTAATGAGAATGTTATATTACTAAAAAGTGTTTGGTTGGAAAAAATAAATTAGAGGGTATATTATATTGATGTGTTTGGTTGGGAGGAATAAATGGGTGGGTATGTTGGTTAGATTACTTAATTGCCCTTTTGTTTTT
>WYDK02000008.1:2520710-2540013 GCA_009867345.2 Toxicodendron radicans
TTTAGCTGTTGAGTTTTTGATTGTTCCCCCATTTTTCTTTGGGTTGATATACTTCTTGCTTATTGAACAGTTCGAGCAGACGACTGAAAGAGACTTTGGAGGCTGGAAGGAAAGTGATGAATAAGCTTGATTGCTCCGATGAATGAATTACTTGTAATGTGTAAAATTTGAAGAAGGATGTGCAACTCTTGTCAGGATTCCAGAATTAATAATTTGCTTTTATGAAATTTCCTGAATTTCTTATTGGTGTTATTTCAGTAGCCAAATCTCATTAAAAACAAAAATCAGTTAGGAAATAATAGGATTAACTAAATAAATTATATAAATTGAATATTAAATTTATTATCCCTTTTTATAATACAATTTTACAAAATTAAAAATATTTTATTAAATTATATTCGCTAAATAAATTATATAACAAGCGTATTAGTTTTATTATCTAGATGGTACAAAAGTTAATTATTTTATTTAATTATTAGATTTCAACTCGTTGCATGGTTTAAAACTCAAGACTATTTTTTAATTTTAAAGAGAACAGGATAATGCAAATATTTTTAATTTTGAGAGGGTAGAACGAGACATTGTAGAAATATTCAAATATTTTATCAAAAACACTAGTTTGACAACAATTCTTACAATAATTTTATACAACATATTGATTTAAGGGTCCAGAATATTTTGTTGTTTTTTATGTGATGTGAGATATGATGGGAGTTGTTGAATTAATTGTTTGTGAGAGATTATTGTGAGAAGTTTATGTAAAACTAATCTTACTCTTTTTTTTTTTAAAAGTTAGTTTTCACTAAATAATAGTATATATATATAAACTTTAGGTCGTAAATCAGTTGCCGTCTTAGCTCAGCGGTAGAGCGCGTGGCTTTTAACCACGTGGTCGTGGGTTCGATCCCCACAGACGGCGTTTTTATAATAATCTAGGGTTTTTCCTTTTTTTAATTCTTATAATATATTTTTAATTTATTGATATAATCTAATTTTTTAATTTCATTATATTCTAATATTAATTTGTTGATATGATTAGGTTTTTTAGATAATTTAATTTCTTTGATGACATCGTTGTAAAATAGACTTTTGACAAATCTTACAAGATTTTAGAGTAAAAAAAAAAAAAATTCAAATTGAAACATTGCTGAAAATGACCAACCAAAATTCCTGAATTTCATAAAGCCTTGTTTGGCGCCTTTCAAAAAAGTTGGTAAGTTATAATACAACTGTTCATGGGCTTCACGTCCTCTCACCTCCTCATGACTCTTTCAAGTTTCAAATAAATGTACCTCTCTTCCTCTTCAATTAACTTCATGTGATGGCCATGCACTAACTCCCATTTCCACCACCCACCTTCCAATTCTTCCACCGCTAAAAAAACCACTTTTTCTCATGGATTTTCACTGCTTCTGCTTTCCATTTTATTCAACTCCTCCTGTTTTAACTACCTTTAGTGGCATCCACGATACATTACATTAATATATCTCCCACTTTGCAATATCTTTAGTTCAACATTTGTGTCTTTGTCGTCCCTGTAGTTTTCATTGCCATGCTTAAAGGTCGTTGTTGTTGTTGTCTTCTTTAGATTTTGTTTTTTTAATGACGAAATTTGAGGACTTCTTGACGCAGCAAGGTGATGAGAAGCAGAAAAGAATTGAGCTTGAGGAGGACGTTGAGAAATTGCAGGCAGAATTAGATGGAGAATTGACACTCAACAAAGTTTTGCAATGTGCACTTGATGGCCCTGTTATTTCACATTCTCTTCTTTCCTCTTTGCTTCCACCTCAGGTAACTCCAAATTATGAGGCCTAATATGGTGATAATCATACAAAGAATGAGTGAATTGACTATGCAAATTATGCAGGTTCATGCGCTTCTTTCAGAGCTGGCAATGGTGGAGGAAGAAATAGTGTGGCTTGAGAGGAAAGTTGAAGAGCTGAAAATGAGATTGTATCATGAAAAGAAACAGACCAGGGAATGGCAAATGCTGAAGTCACAGCCAGAGAAGCAACAGAGGAGGCTGCGGCGGGCTAATCACTTGTTATGTGGACCTGAAAATCCATCGATGCTCAATAAGGATCTCCAAGTTCGAACCAGGTCTCAAAATTATGATGAATTCAGAAAAAGAAGAATGAAAAATAGTAGAAGAGCTTCTGTGGGTTCTGAAATAGAGATCTTAAGCATGTCTTCTACAGGGTCCCCTGGTAAGTTTGATCTTCTGACTTGAAAGAATATCTAGTTTCTTAAAATAAGAATCAGAAAGAAAATTTATTATAACTTTGGTTATTTATCTTGTGGTTTTGGATGTGATGAATAGAAGAAATTTATGAGAAATCAAGGAGGCATACAAGTAGAATCCCAAAACATTCTTCTGTTGTTGATAAAGAAACTGGCAATGAGAAACCAAATTTACTCTCAGAAGAACTCATCAAATGCCTAATAGGCATATTTCTAGACATGAACCAGTCGGCTCAAGATCGAGAAGGATCAGCCATTGTTCCCAAGCTTAGTCTCTCCTGCATGAATTCGAAAGGCTTCATATCAAAGAATGCATCGAATCTTGATCCTTATGGCATATTGCCAGACTTAGATGGCAGCATCAGAGACATAGGTCCATACAAGAACCTCATCCAAATCACAAGAAGCTCATTAGACATCAATCGTTTCACAGAATGTTTATCAGCAGTCAGAAAATTGAGGTTGCTTCCAAGTTCTCTGATGCAATGAGATAATTTAAACATCAATAGTTCCAACGAGTTACCTTATGTTTCCTTCTGTTTGATCTCTTTCAGGGTTTTGATGCATAAACTATCCAATGTAGACTTGACATTCTTGACTTACAAGCAGAAGCTAGCATTTTGGATCAACATCTACAATGCCTGCATAATGCATGTACTGTAAGACATCTTAAGCCTCATTAAGTGAAACAACATAACTACTTCATTTAAAAACTTAAACGCTCTTAATTTCTCCAATTCAGGCATTTCTAGAACATGGGTTGCCTTCTACACAGGAGAAATTACTGGCACTCATGAACAAGGTACATTTGCTGATTAATCAACCTGATGAATTTGCATCAATTATTTCCAAGTCATTTGCTGATTAACATGACATTGTTTTGATCCAGGCTGCACTGAATGTGGGTGGTATAGTACTGAACTCGCTGGCAATTGAACACTTTATCCTTCGACATCCCTGTGAATCAGCATCTGTAAGTAAAAAATTTAAATGTTAGCTACTTCTAATATATCATATTCAGAATTTATAACCTTGCAATCTTCTTTGAAAAGCATCTGATAAAATTGGTTTTTCTTTTTACTTTCAGGAACCCACATACCAGAAAGAAATGCTTCTGAGGCATGCATATGGTTTGGGGTATCCAGAGCCAAATGTGACATTTGCTCTTTGCAGAGGCAGTTGGTCCTCACCAGCAGTAAGCACTTCACACTCATATGTATTAATTTAACATTTACAAGTGTTTTTTGAAAAAGTTTTTATTATGTGCTTTTCTAGCAATACAGTCAAGAAAACTCCCAAAAAAGGAGAAAAAATGGAACACTTTATCCAATAACTCCTATGTATTTGTAATTTGGTATGCAGTTGAGAGTGTATACTCCAGACGAAGTAGTGAATGAATTGGATAGGGCAAAAGTGGAGTATTTGGAAGCTTCAGTGGGAGTTACAAACAAGAGAAAGATTGTGGTTCCAAAGCTTCTGCAGTGGCACATGAAAGACTTTGCAGACGACACGGACTCACTACTGGAATGGATTTACAGTCAATTGCCGCGTTCTGGGTCACTGAAAAGATTGATGATGGAATGCCTAAATGGAGAAATTAAAAATCCTTCAACAAAAATGGTGGAAACTCAACCTTATGAATTCGAGTTCCGTTACCTACTGCCCCTGTAAATGAGATGAAAAACAATCCAAAAAATGGCACCATTGCAAGTTTAAGTGTAGCTTTAGCTTGATCATTATCCATTACATTTGTTCATCGCCAGGCAATTGCCTACTTTATCAAGACAGTTCACCAGTTCGATAAATTTTTTAGTAAGTTCCACAACTTCGTATTTTGTATATGTTTGATTTAAGTGAAATTATTTGATTGATACAGAAATCCCTTGTATAAAGAGAAGTAGCTCCTGCATTTTAGGCACAGAAAAATGACACCAATATATTAAACAAAGAAGAAGACTTGACAAGAACTACTAAACACCACTGAAGAAAAATGACGCTTTGAGAATTACCAAATAACATTACAATTACAGTGTTGCTAAGATCATGTGCAATAAACACATTAAAAACATCTGGAATGGTCAGAACAGCTGCCATAAATTAACAAACGCTTTCGAAATTTTAAAATCATGACACCAATAATACATTCAAGTTTTGGTTTGTTGGCTTTCAATCGGGATGATTGATAATTCCCCAGTTCTCGCACCTATTGCCAGTTAGAAGTGATTAGAAGAGGACTCAGCTAAGAAATTCACAATTCTGTTCAAGAGATTTAAGCCGAATACAGTTTCTTCACAGTTGACTTTAACAGACACATTCAGTGGTTCAGGACATTTTCCTTCAACAGTAATGGTAATTAAGCAAATAATTGAGTTGCTCAAGATCTCGCTACTGAACCGTAAGCGCAAACCTGATGCATCGTCCAGGTTGGCAGCAACTGGCATATCGACAGATACAAGAACAACATTTGCATTGCTGAGCATCTTTAATGCGAGGCTCTCACATATTACAAGAAATTTATCTTTCACTAATAAACTCTCACCCTTGTCCTTGCTCAGCTCTCCGATGTGGTCAGTGAAGGTGCAGCTGTTGCACAAATACAAAAAATGCAATTAAGGTTGATTTTCTTTGCTAAACAAAGAGTATTTCATTATTATTTAATCTTATAGCACATTTCATAACAGAGATCAGCCATGAGGACCTATACTGAGGATAGCATTGCCCAACATGTCACCTTTCTAGTAATGTGACCAATAAAACTTCTGATTTACCAAAATCAACATCTAGCACTTAGGTACCACCATAAAGATGCTATCCAAACAAAATCTAACCAATTAGATGGCTTATATCAAGTACAATATTACAACTTTTACCATAAATTTCATCATCTACTTATCAATTGCCCGTAAATGAAAAGTACAACCATGCCTAATTAACACAAGTGACAACCGGATTCAAGGAGAAGTAATATCAAGTTTGACAAAATAATTCCCATAAAAAGATCCATAGAAAAGGAAAACAACAATTGTTTTTCTGGAACAATTTCCTCTTTAGATATTTTGTAAGAAGAACAATGACAACATTTGGTAACAATAGTGACTAACCTCCTAGTGTACTCAAACATCCCTGGGAGACGAGATTCCTTGTCTATGAAGGTTCCCACATCCATTGGTAGGGGCTTTATGAAATATCCGATGTCAGGCCGCAACTTAACAGGAAGCTTCTTGCTATTACAACTTAATGTCAGCTTCAGAGGCAATAGATGATGATGAAAGCGAACCTGGAGAATCCTGTTTGTTATCTGACCAGGTTCCAGAGAGGAAATCTCCTCCATAGGAACTAACATTGGCACATCACTGTGAGATGTAAAGGAGCACAATACAAGAAACTAGTTAAGATCATAGAAGCACCATAAACTCATAATACATTTCAAAGAGAAGGCTAGTGCATTAAGAATTTAAAATCGGTTCTAAGTAGGCAAGATATACAAGTGAACTTGAGTACATCACTTAAATTCAGTCAAGTAGACCACACCACCCCACCGCCCCCACCACCCGTCCGTTTGAAGATATATATTAGAGGTGCTGAAAATTATATCTAACCTCAGACTTTAACAAATTCATTAAAAATAATTTGATTCACTCACTACTGTCATTAAAATTTAAGCCACAACTAAAGGCATGATGTTGCTTCACTTTTCTTGAATTACTAATATCCTTTAACTTTAGAAGGCTGGAATCAGACTTTCCTGATTTCCACATGTTTTTGGGCATAGGCTGCAAAATCCCATCCAAAAGAGGAAAAATGCTCATCATTAATGCTAAATGAATGTCATAGATGACATGAAAAATATCTATGGGACCAGGGTATAGACAGCTTCTTTAACAACAAAGTTGGACCAAGAACACACAGACAAGTAACAGACAACTTTCATAGGTAAGCATAGATTAAAATCACCTTTCAGCCGTAGCCAATGCTTGGTCAGCAGAATCAAAGGCTTTGTTAGATTCGTCACCCACCAACGTTATGTCCAACATGGACTCAGAAGAACAATTCTGGAAGAAAACTTCTAGACATACAAGTGAAGGGGATATGGTTGAAATTTCAGATGAAAATGAATAATCCACCTTCAAGCCATTTCCATTTGCTGGGTCTAAGAGGGTATAGCTTTTAGCTTTAATTTGATGTCCAATATTTCCAATAGAGATTCTTGCAGATGATCTGCGAACTTGACTTTGTTCAGATGTGCTTGGATTTGATGAACTGGGTTGCTCATCCAACCATGATTCAAGAGCTCTCTTCAACATAAAGTCTCCCAAGTCAGTAGAGTCAGACTGAGAAGCTCCATTCTGATTGTTACTACCATTCCCAACATCTGAAATCTGAATTAATGGTTCAGTGTTGAAATCACCTTCACTAGCAGAATCATCACTGCCACCACTACCACTTGAGCCAGTTACAGATCGCTGAGAATCATAGTTTGAAGCACTTTCCTCATCCAAAGGTCCAGATGTGTCAGGATCATCAGTCCCATTGGAGTCGCTGTAAGTGACTTCCTCCCCTAATGCAGTTGTCCCCTTATTTGAGTTTGAGAAGTGACCGAGCTCATCACAGGGCAAACTACAGGGTTTTGGAAGAGGTTCATACCCTGGAGCTGCATGAAGAACTATTTGGGAAAGAGATCCAGGAAGATAAAACCGGTCATTAATTGGTTCAGATGCTGCTGCTTTTGTTTGTTTCCTAAAAAAGCATTCAGCGAGTACGTGTGAAAGGTCTTTCATTTGGGGAAGAGAATTTATTTCCTCCTCCTGCCCTTGAGAGCCAAAATTGTGTGAAAAAAGTTTCTTAAAGAAACGAGCTCGGTCACGAACATCATAGTTCAGGTCACACTCAGCCAGTTCAATCAGATAGCTGGAAAGTCTTTTATATGTCCACAGATCTTCACCTTTACCACATGATAGGACCTGTTAAAAAAGAAAAAGCTGATTGAAGACGTGATTTCCTCTCCAGAACAAAGAGGAGATGGTAAAAGAATTTATTCATGTGCAATAAAGCTGATGAGAATATATCGATGTTTATATGAATAGATCTTGTAACCATAATTTCAATCCCATATCCTGAATTAAACATAAATTTGTAATCATATATTCTGGCTTCTGCTGTTTGAGGAAGGATGGTATTTTTTCAAGTAAATACTCTATTATATCATTGAAACTTCAGAATTGATCAAGAAAATAATTTCTAACTGCAGGAAGAGTCTGCCTTCAGTGCATCAGAAGCCACTGATGCTGTTTTACTTTCTTAGCAGAACCACAGAGGTCAAATCATGAAGTCCACAGCTATCCTCACTGAATAGATCATTTTTTCTGCTTTGTACTTCTAACTGACTTTTAAAGGTACAAACTGTAACCAAATGATCAAAACTTTCTAGTAATTCACCAAAATTTTTAAGTAAACTTCTCTGATTAATCAGATTCCCAGCTTGCTACAGTACCTTAATAGAAGTATTGAGAATCTGAAGCTTTGTTTCCAGCGCCTCTCTTGTAAAGCACCAAGCAAGATACTTGAGTACTGTGGCTAGCATCTTTGGAATTATGTCCCCTAGAGAACTGTACTCTCCCACCATCCAAATAATCATAGCACGTGCCGCAGGAACCTTGATTGAATCCAATCTACGGACCAACTGAATAATAACCTATAAAAATAGAAAGAATCACTTATATAATGTATTAAAAAAACATTAAAATATCACAAGAAGACTAATATTATCACACATATATTTAACTTATATATCCAAAGTAAAGACCAAACCCATCTCACTATACAAAACTTTCTCTTATCACAGCTTCTAAAGGATCTAATGAAGTATATGATTTTTGAATGGACATCAATTCCCCCTGAGATAAAAATGTAGTATTCATTCAGATGAATTGGAACAATTTATAGTAATTTTAAATTTCAGACACAGGAACAAAATTAACAAAAGTAGAAGAAGGCACATTTCTATAAATTCTTAATTTCAAGAAAATTTACACCCATGGAGCAGATATTTGCCCCAAAAGTGACACCAGTACATGTTATGTATTTTCAACAGTTTGGAGTATTTAAGTAATCAAATACAATAAGAGGGAAGAAGAATCTGAAAATGCATACAACAGCTTCAGGGGTGTAGAAAAAGATGAGTACCTTCTCATGAGAGGCTGGATCTTGCTTTATGATTGATTTAATGGACATGATTGCTTGAATTAAAACACTTGCATCTTCATTTGCAGACCCGCCATCACTAGACAAAAATTCTGCAAAGTTCACTGCTGCTTTAGGAAAACAAGGAAAGTAGATCTAGTAGAAGAGCAAAAAGAAAAGAAGGGGCTGATGACAGACCATTTCTAGTTAGAGCTAAAAGCCCTTCCCCAAATGTGTTTGCCATTTTTGGAAGTCGTTGTGCACATAAGCCTATAGCCGCAACAGTATCAGCAGCAAATCTCCGGTCTGGATCTCTAATATAATCCTAGCAACAGCCTAAAAGATAAGCATCAATCCATGCATTTGAAATATTTACAGCATTTATGTGTTTATGTGCATGTCATTTGTGAAGATGTGTCTGCAAGTAAACATACATGCACAGGCACAAGTTGTGTGTGCATAAACACAATTCTAGGAATCATTCAACCAACTTTTCCTTCAGTCCTAACCAATTTCAAATGGATTATTATTCTCTACACATAGGCCTTGCCCACCCCTCCAGTCGCATCCCATTATTCAACCTATTTTTAACTTTGCCCCTACTAAAATTGAAGGATGCTTCCACTAGTCTTCAAATTTTTTAAGGAACTTTACAAAGAAATTCTAAACGGAATACAAATATTTATTACTTGTAATGTGAAAGAACAACCATGACAAAGGAAAATAGTACCTGAAATTCTTTAAAAATGGATGTAATGGATGACTCTGCAACAATAGAAGACAGTATCTCAAGTTTCAACGCCTTAACTTGATATGAATCAGAAGAACATATGAAGAAATCTTCATAGTGTGGCACAAAGAGGTTAGGCATTGCTTTAGAAAACACTTGAATATTACAGAGGACCTGCAAAGATGAATAGGCATAACCATCCTTAACGGTAACCAACTATGAAGTGAGAATATAACAACAAAGTAGATTGACCAAAATTCCCATTTGATTTGGATAATGCAAGAAAGTGTACAACAATCATCCGAAATTTGACATGGTTGAACGAAAGACAAAGCCATTTCAAAACACCATCAGCTGATAGAGACATTAAAGCAAAGAACTAACTTCAATAAGCAAGAATTTCACATTCTTTCACTATTTTGGTATCATACTCAAAACAAAGCAATATCTCAACCATTTCAGGTGCTTCACCGTTACAATATCAAAAACTGATATGTCAGAAAGAATCATTTCCTTTTTCAGAAATTTCTCATCACTTTTTTTTCTAAACTTTGATTCAAATAGAATGGTATCTTATTGCTTCTCAAAATGATAACTAAGCAAAACTAATCATGCAAAGAGCAGGAGAACTTTATTTTTATTGGTTATAATCAGGAAACAGATTTATTAACAACATAGAAGATATTACAAATCAGAACCAGAAAATCTCATCACCAGGTATAAGCATAATCTATATGCACATACCAGCACAAAAACTAGAAAATAAGCTACATAAGTTATATATTCATCAAATAAATAAGGCAATACCACATATTTCGAGGCATTAGATGATCGCAGGACAAACAAGAGTGGCTTAACAATTCTTTTGACATCCTCCCTTGCAGCCATAATCCAGTGTACGCCAGCTGCTGCAAGCACCACAGCACTGTTGTGACTCCATAACAACGGTGATGTGCACTGGAGTAGAATCTTCACATCATCATTACTCTTGCCAGATGTAAATTGTGCACCAGTCATATCGGAGGAACCCCTGTTGCTGTAACTTGACCGTGTTATGTATTCATCCAGTCCTTCAATATATGACCTTGAGACCACATTTGCTAATTCAGAGACATTTACCCTACTTATGTCACCACTATCCTCTAATGCAAAGTTTCCATCTGAATCGTCGTTTTCAGAGTGAGAATTCTCCTTACAATGCAAAGAAAACATAATTGATTCTTTTACAAGCCCATGCCTTGCTATTACATAACGGAGAAGGATCCCAATCAAGATTATCTGACCCCACTCTTCCACATCAGGAAGGATCTGACATAATTTTCTATAATTTCTGGCAATTAAAGAAAAATTATTGGGACAAACAGAAGCAAAGGCGGCGGCAGTAGCTCCAACTACTCCAGGGGAATGATCATTTAATAAAATCCCAACAATCTGCATAGGCCAAAGATTTAATTGAGGGGACTCTAATAAATCTATGCATACGCATCACGAATTCTCAATTCCAAAATTAAATTTAAGTATGCACAAATGAAATACATTTAGGAGATGATAAAAAAAAATATGACTGATTTGGACTGAGTTTCTATAAATTCTCACAATATGTACTTGTGCTTAAGAGATAACTACTCATCTTTTTCTGAAAACAAGTACATTTATTAGCAGGGTAAGGCTTGATGTTTGCACTTGAGACTTGCATATGAGCTTCTATGACAACTTCCTAATACTTCCACAAAATGAGATATAACAGCATTAACAACGGAAAAGTATGTGCAGTTTAGCTTGAAAAATTCAAGAAGAATGAGAAGTATATTTCATGAAAAATAAAGAAAAACTTCCCAATCAATTTCACAGGGGAAAATTGTAAAGAGATTTACTTTTCAAAGAATAATAGAAATAGACAACCATGACATCTAAATTATAGAAAAATGTCATCCGTAAAAAAGTTGGCAATAAAAAATAAGGCATGAACTAGTAATTACAGAACATCTCTGACAACAAAATCTGAGTTAATAAATACCTCTTCAATTGCAGAGGTATGTTCCTCAAGGTGCAAATCATGCAATTTGGGAAGAGCATTGGCAGCACATTTTCTGACATAAACAGAAGGATCCCTAGCACACTTGCCCACAGCCACCAGAACAAGAGATGCAATTACATGTAAACGGATTCCAGCCATGGCACGAAGTGCCCATGCCCTTACTAATGGATTCGGATCCCCCAAATCCTTCTGGAAATAATTGATAGATAACAATGCTTCATTTGGTCGCCTAGATAATCAAAAACAGGAGACAAAATTGATTCATATGCACTTGACACCATTCGCATGGGAAAAAAACAAATAGAGAATCAATTCACCATCTATCCTCAAACACAATGGCAATGCAAAATCCTTGTATTTAATCTTCAGGAGCCAAATCCAAATGTCTCATCCTATCAAATCCTTGAGTTTCTGATTGCTTATACAGTATTATTTGACTAACTACTAAAAAAACATATGTAAAAGAATATAACAATTAGAAACAATTAGAGTCAATTGGCAAGAAGCTGCACTAGATTGTTCACCTACTTGCCACTCTATGATTCAAGCTTGAATTTATAATTAAAAAAACCTGAGTTACAAGAACTCCAAAAACAGTGCCAGCTATGACATGGCATCCAACATGGCAAATCCTTGAAAAAGCAAACATTCAGTTTGGTACTAAACATGTTACTCCAAAGGAACCATCCAGGCATAAAGTGTGTCTGTATGTATAAGGTTGGGATATTATAACTAGAAATTTTAACTCACAACTGTTTGTACATCACAATCCATTGTTCAAATAGTGGAGATAAAAGTAAAACACTAGCATTTGACATTGCAAACTCAACAACTCTCTTAAGCACTCCTATTTATGCACACATATGTGCGTGCGAGCAATTGCTTGTGAAATAGTATCGAGTTAATTTCTAACATGGCACAATCATGCAAGAAGGAAAAAAAAAAAACTGTTGCAATACTAAGAATTAAGTTTTTGTGGCATACTTTTCAGCATAATGCAAGAGGTACAAGTAAACCAGCTTCTTTACTTCCAATGACTGAGATGCCACATTTTTAACAACCTGTAATGCCATTGACCAAAAGTTAGATAAAACGTTACCAAATATATATTATAATTAAATTTCGATCATACTGAATTAACTATCATTCAATTTTGAAGACAAGAGCACTCAACTAATTAATCCAGATACAAACTCAAATTGGTTGCAAGTAAAATTCTGTATCGTTTTAAATCTAGGAATTGACATAAACCACAATTCAAACTCAAACTTATTGAAAATCTAAATAAACAAAATGAATCTTCATGAAACCAATTGAAATAGTTTGTATTTTACCCCAGCAGTTCCTATACAATTACGAATTCAAATTCTTAGTATCTTTGTTTATGTATTATTTTTTACACGTCATCAGTATCGGAAATCAAACGAAATTAAAAGTGATAGTAAAAAGTAGGAACCTGAGGGAAGAAGTTGGAGACATCGAAGCCCTGAGCAATGAGCGCGAGGAGTCGCTTCAGAGCCTCGCACTTCTCTGAATCAAATCTGCTGTCAAGTAAAGGCGCGATGTTAACATCTTCCGGATCGTCGTACAAGTGAGCATCCGTACCGATCCGGAACACCATTGTCGATGCCTTGCTTAACGTGTCTGCTGTGGCGCCAAAATGAGGAAACATTGTTTAATAATTTACTTCTATCTTACAATTCTGATCGACTGATAGAAGTCTGCTGGTTTCTCTTGAAGATGGACTGAATTGTGAACTGTGAAGAGTTTGCAGCAGAAGCCAGAGATGAGAAATGTTTGGTAGGTTTGAAATCCGGGCTCTGCTTAGGGAAAGAATGAAACCTTGAACGGGGTTTGGGAAAATCTCATTCCAGATTAGTTTAACAAATTCATTTAATTAAAACGTACGTATTTTAAAACTCAAAAAAAGTCGTCATTAACCAACAATGGGTGCCTAGGGGTAAAGGCTGGGGTAAGGGTAGACCTGGCAAACGGGTAATTTACCGTTGGGTCAGTCTGTATCCGGGTAATTTTAGTGGGTACGGATTAATGCATATTAAACCCGTTTATTTAGGATTTGTACTTAGTCCGTCCGTATTTTTCGTGGGTGGGTTGGTGCTAACAGCGGGTGCCTGCGAGTATATAATTAAAAAAACAACTAAAAAAAGCTTAGGTTATTTACGTTTTTTTTCTCCTTACTCTCAATTTAGCAGCAACCGACCTCTCTTCCCCATCTCAAATCAAAGTATTAGTTGCCAGTTGGTGCTCTTCGGCTCTTCACCGATCTCTCTTCCCTATCTCTATCACTATTGGTGCTCGTAATTTGCAAATCCAGCCTAGATCTCCTCCTTGTTTACTGAAATAGTGAAGCTCTTGAATCGGTTTGCACTTTGCTCTTGTTTCGTTATGTTTTTCTCAACTCTTCCCTTTGCCAATTTCCAAGTCATATGCCGACCGTGTCTGTGTTTAAAGTATTGTGTGTGCATGTGTTTGATCTGTGTTGAGAGTTCTGACTAGTGGTTAGGTGAGATTTTACGTAAAAATCTTTAATTGATAATATTATCAATGAGATGTTGAATTATTGTAGATATAAGGATTTATATTTATTTGGGTTGGTGGGTGTTGGGAAATTGAAGTGGGAAATTTTGAATCACTTGACTTTGGAAAATGTCTTTCGTTTTTCATCTCACTTTCTCAGAAAATTAGTGGAAAAGTAAAAGAAAAAAAATTGATTTGAGATTGACTCGAGTCAATGCAGTCGAGAGGTGAATGATTACAAGTCTAGTACTACTGCTTTCTTTTATTAATTTAATCATATGATTCCTTTAAAAATATTATTTATTACTCATAGATTGAGTTTATATTCACAAACATATGAAATAGTTAGAATTCATTTACTCATAAATTGATTTTGATAATTGTAGATGATGAAATTGATGATGATCACCTTCTTAAGCCATTAACCTAACCAGAAAGTATGGAATCAATAAAGTCCAGTAACGCCACCATTGTGTAATAAATTCATTGAACAATTGTGTCGCTTTTTCTTAAGTAATCTAGTATGAAGTTTGTTTATTATGTTTGTTAATTGTAGTTGATGTAATGGATTTTTTGGGTTATTGTATTGATCTTTGCTTGAAGTTTGATGATATTGATGATGAAATAATGTGAAATTCACGATAAAATATTATTGATCTTTGCTTGAAGTGCTTGAGGTTTGGTGAAATTGATGATGAAATATAGTTGATGTAATAGATTTTTGGGTTATTATATGTTGTATATCTAGTTATTTACCTTAATAGGGTTTGTTTAGTATGATCTCATTTAATATCTGTTGATACGAAAATTTGCACCAACCAGAGAGATCCAGTTGGCCTTGATCGAAACCGGAACAGATGTGTACGTGGTTTAGAATAACCAGCAATGAACAATAATCAGAACGATAAATAAAGAACCAAGAGATTTTTAAAGTGATTCAGCCTCTATATTGAGAGTCTACGTCCACCGTAGCTAGAATGTTTTTATTGAATAATTTCTAACCCTCCAGAATCCCCTTTTTTTTCATGTCAACAGGGGTTTTTATCTTGTTCTCTCATACATGGTAAGTTGAACTAAAATGGTATTCCCTCTCAACATGGAAGATAATCTCGTATTTTATGGGATTAGATGAGAATATGGAATTTGAATCTGATCACATCCCTATCATTACGGGATAAGATTCATCATATTAGCTAGTTGTAATTTCGTTGAACACTTTTGTTGTGATGACCTGGAGTTTTCTGTCGATCCGCTGCAATGATTGGTGGTTTTACTTGACGGGTTAATTTGGGCGAGCTTCCTGAATCGACAAGGATCGGCTCGCCACCTTCCTCGGATATCACTCTCTGACCGTCAGCTTTAGGCGAACTCTTCCGAAAAACCCCACACAACAGTATCTTAATAATATTATATGTATTTAGGGTCTATTTAGTATGAATTCATTTGATGGTGATATTGATTTTTTTATAAATATAAAAGAAATATTTTATTATACTATATAATTTATACAAGATATTTTTTATTTCACGTTAATAATAAGTATATATATATATATATATAAGTAAAAAAAAAAAAAATTTAAGAGAAACGCGTGACCCGCGGATCCACCCGTACCCGTAGAGTCGAGTAAAGGTATAGGATTTTATTACCTGTTTGGATTTTTTATCCGTCACACATGTATCCGTTTTATTTGTACTTGCTTGGACCTAGCCCGTATCCATCCAACCCACCCGTTTGCCAGGTCTAGGGAAGGGGTTTGCTGACTAACCTCCAAATAAAAAAAAAATTGTCATTTATTCATAAATAAATGTTACTAGGTACTTATCAATAATTAATGTGGTCATTTTTCATTTAATATGTAGTGGTCATTTTTACAGTCCTCTTTGCATTTTACCGTCACCGTCTAAACTTCATCGACTTTCTCACTCTTTCATTAACTGGGGAGAATCTTGATTTCAAGAACAGCATATAATTCAATTTAATTTAAACATTTGTTTCCTCTGTTACTTCATTTATAACAATAATGTTAAGTACACTGAAATAACGCATCGAAAATGTTTATCGAAGGATGTGGCATCTCACTCACACTCATCCATGTCGATAATTTTATGCCTTGACTTTTATTCGACGACTGTCCATTCAGATTTCTCATTTTATATTATAAATTTCTTTTGTTATTATAAATTGGAAGAGGACGGTTGTCACGCCCCATTCAGGATAACCCAGACTCCATCGGATTTGGGTGGACTGAGGGGCTCGGATTCCTAAAATGAGAGTGAGATTTTTATGCAACTACTAAGTACAAACATTATGCTGATGACACATGCGTCCGCGAACCAGCCGAAAGCGTACCGTTTGCGCCCCGCATGCAAACCTGAAAGGAAACACTAAAATAGTGAGCTAGAAAGTCCAATGAGTGGAAAATACAATACAAACTGAAATAACTCACGACTTCCACTCCGCATGAGAAAACTCTTAATTCATCCCTTTATAATTTCCCTTAATTCGTAATCACTCACTCCCGACGAAGTGGTTCACATCCTTGTATCACCTTTCAATGATCGTGGACCATTAAATACACAATTGTCTCTTCAGTCTCACTTGCTAGATCATCACAATTATCCCTCCGGCCTCATCCGCTGGATCAACACAAATACTACCCCAGCCTCGCCCGCTGGGTAATCACAAATATCTCTCCAACCTCACCCGCTGGATAATCACAACTATCCCTTTAGCCTCATCCGCTGGATCATCACAATTACCACTTCAACCTCACCTGCTGGATAATCACAAATATCCAACACTTTGCTCCAGGGGTCACCCAGCGCTCCCAGTATAGGTGGAACCCCCTACCTTGAGCTCACATGTTTATACCCCGAGGGTCACTCAGCGCGCTCTGCATAGGTGGGACCTCACCTATTGATCATTTCACTCACACACGATACTGACCAAACTCAATTCATTCCCAATTGGAAAGTTCAATCATTCCCAATCTGAACCTTATTAAGGATGGTCAGTTCACTTTGGCCATTCAAATCGGCTCATCTCTTAATTCACCTCATTTTCCCAAATAGACTCCTTATAAGCTCATCTGTATTTCGATTTATCAACATTGCGTCATAATTTAGTTATTTCTCTATCATTGCCATGCGTTACCGAATACTCGTGTCATATATACATAAATATACACTCATATGTAACAATACATATTTAAACATCTTAAAAATCGAATATAAGTCTCTAAGGAAACCTGATAATCCACTCACCTGATCGGAGTTGTTGCCACGCTTATCTTCATTGTTCGAGATTCGAAGAATTCTCCTTGCTTAGGTTTCCATGTGGTAATCCACAACAATCATCAATAATACTGACATCAGAAGGTCAATTTAACTTCTTTTTTAATAAAAATCATCTTATACCTGAATATCGATCACTCATAAAAATTTCATAAAACTTTTATTCTTGGCAAATATCAGTTTAGTCCTTCTCTGGAGAATATCATTTTACCTCCTAAACTTTTTCATTTTAACCATTAAGCCTCTCAACCTTCCTTATCTTTCAATTAACCCCCTATAATTTTTTACTATTACACTTAGGTCCCTAAACCTTTGAATTATTACATTTATACCCCTATCTACTTGACAAATTTCAAAAGTAACAACATACCCCTGAAAACCATGTCGTGACATGGAGCCTCTTGCCCCTTTCATGCCGCGGCATAAGGCCTTCTACCCATTTCATGTCGTAGCACTATGCCGTTACATAACCCCGAATTCCAACATAAATTCGACTATGTCGCTACACCATGCCGCAACATGACACTGTTTGACCCATTTTATGGGTTTTCTTCCACTTTAACCCATTTTCCTCTTTTCCCTTTCATTCATTCATCAATTCCTCTCCAATTTTCCATCATAAAACAACACTTTACACATCATACAACACATTTACAACCATCCAAACACCAATTACCAATTGAAACGCCATTTAATTTTAACCCTAAAACACCCTTTTTAACACTGTTACTCCACCAATTCTCTTCACTTCCAAATCACATTATCTACTCAATTCTCACTCCAACAACACACAATCAACACCTATCAACATCCATACACACATATATATAACACAACACACAATCACTCATTTCAAATCCAAAGCAAACTTAACAAAATACAAGAAATTGGAAGAAGATTAAAGTTTAGGGTGATTCATGCTTACCTTGGACTCAAGAATCTCTTCATTTTTCTTTTTTCTCTTCTTCCTCTTCTTCTCTTCTTCTTCCTCTTCTCTTTCTTTTATTTCCTTCATTTCTCTCTTCTCTCGCCCAACACTTAGCAAATGAGAGAATTTGCCTCTTTTCATACTAGTCTTGCAAAATATCAATTTGGTCCTCACTCTTCCCAATTTTGACGCTTTACTCCCAAAAGCTTTGGATTCTAACACTTTACCCCCTCAAAATCCACTTATAATCATCTCAATAAAATCTTCAAGATACGGGGTGTTACAACGGCCGTCCACAAATTAGGACGACCATCCTTTAAATGAGGACGGGCGTCCTCATTTTATGGATGAACGTCCATTAAATTTATATAATTTAAAATGACGCAAAATTTTATATTGTATAATATGAGAGGACGACCGTCCATTAATTTCAATTACTTTTTTTAAAATTGCAAATGAAATAATGAAATCATAAAAAGCTGGGTTAGATGTGGGAAAAAAAAAAAAACAGGACATGCGTCCTTATTTGATGGACGCCCATCCATAAGTTTTATTAGTTTTGTTAGCTTGGCGATGGATTGAGATTGACATCCTTTTTCTTTCCTAGAGATGTCTTATGTGCAGAGTTCCGCCAGAACGTCTTGTATGAGATTGAAAGCTCTTGCGAGAAGCACCTCCCCTATAGGCACCACTATGCCATTTGCCAACTTGACCTCCCTCCAAAAACTCATTAATAATTACAGCATCACATGGATCTAATAGAATAAAATCCTGGTAGAGATCATTGATAGCTAACTACAACCGTAGAAAAAAGAAAAGAAGAATTAGATTACATTATTACTCAACGCATAACATAAAACCAATAAAAGCAATTGTAATACCAGATAGGACTCTAATTCCGTGCCATCACCAGGAGAGTCTAAGCAAAGAGAAGTTTGAAATTGTGATCTCTTACCACGTCAACAATTGCATTATTGGGGTAGTTAAAAACTAATAAAACTTATGATCGGGCCTCCATCAAATGAGGACGCCCGTCCACTTTTTTTATTTTCCCACATCTAACCCAACTTTTTATCATTTCATAGATGATCGTCCAATAAAAGTCTAAACAGAAAATTATCAACGTGAATCAACATAAATAAAATGTTACATCCTTCGATACATATTTTTGATGCATTATTTCGGTGTCTCTAGCAGGGCAACTAATAGGTACCCGAGCCTTCAAATTCCCATTTGAAGCAAAGTCTTTCATTTTCGATGTCTCTGTCTTTCGCATCATCCAAGAAAATTTGTCACTGTCCCTTAAAAAGCTTCACATTAAATCCAACGAGGCAATTGTTGCAAAGTAGCTC